>JAGDQP010019784.1:0-13326 GCA_022664845.1 Lepisma saccharinum | reverse complement strand
GTATAATATTCCACCATCAGTATAAAAAAACCTATGGGGTAAAGACAAGAGTGACGCAAGAATTCTACTTACAAAAGAAGTGAAATCCATTTTGCGAGTTATTTTCTTTGTGTCACTAGGACGGAAGTGTTTCCTTTGTAATAAAATTAGGAGATTTAGTATCCTTCCGCCATAATGACACAAAGAAAGTAACTCGCCAAATGGATATCACTTCTTTTGTGAGTAGAATTCTTGCGTCACTCTTGTCTTTACCCCGAAGGGTTTTTTATACTGATATCACTTATTTTGTAAGCCTGCCTATTAAAAAAAAGTGCATAGTCTTCATACAAAAGGGCGATTTGGGGCCGTATCTCGATAACGGTAACTCCTATCAACAAAATAAGCTTCGATTTACCCCAACTTGTTGAAGCCCGCAATTGACCCCCACATACCAACCACTTTGGGCTAAGGCAAAAAGACAGACAGAATGACGGAGGCCCTTTTCTATTATTTGTGAAAATTCTGTGATTGAGCTAAAAAGATCATAACTTTTTAACCCCTTCACCGATTTTGACGTGTTATACACCGTTTGAAAGGTATTGAAGCGTATATTACGATTTCTCAAGCTTCGACCGCCTATATGGTCTGTGGTAGGTGATATCACCACAAATATGAAATTCTTCAACCGCGTTAGGGGTCCCAGGGACGTCCTACCGCTTCATTTTTTTTTTCTGTGTCTTAGTATGGCAAAGAGCTTACAAATGCAACTTCAAGCATCAAAATAGAGTTATAGATTGCTAGATCCGAAATTAGCTGTATGTATACGAGTGCCGCTAACAGACTCGTTGCTTAGCGTCACTCGAAGAACTACACTAGCAATATGAGGCGAAATATAATTTATACTAAAAAAAATCGCTTAGCGGGAAAATATCGAAAATGTTCCTCTTCTATTCTACGAGAGTCCCCTCCTCACGAAAATCCTGTATCCGCCATTCGTTTGTGTGTGTGCACTTAATACTGTTCCGCCTTGGGGAGAATCCTGCCGACGCCCTTGTGAGAAACATTCTTGACGAACTTTAGCTTTCTAGACAATCGGAAAGTGCATATTCGATATCCGGGTTGAGGGGTGTTGTTGGGGGAACTTATTTAATGGGATTATTGCATCTTTTTATTTTCCCCGTAATTCCAACCTGATCACGAATCTCCGTGCCGAATTTCAGCTTCTACGCTAAATTGTAGGTCCCCTTCTTAGAATGTCATATTCTTCCGATGGAAGGCAATGGAAAACCACCATCGGTTCAGGCAGGGACCTTAGATCTGCCTTCGGGAAGAACACCCATCATCTTAATACCAACGCAGAGCCGTAGCTAAAGGGTTTCAGCTCTCGGGGTGAGTATAGGGTTTAGTGCTCCTATCCTATCTCCACTCTAAGTTATTTTACACAAGTGAAACATTTATTACCATGTCACATGACAGTCAGTTTCATTCCTTTCCAAAATTTCCATCGATTAATATCAACAAATGGGGAAGTTGACTTCCAACATTTCAAATAGTATTATTCTTTCCTGATTGATATTCCTTATATTTTAATGAAAGTTAAAGGTTTTTTTTTTTTTTTTTTAGTTTCTCAGTATTTTTCTTGTAGTTGGTAGTAGAAACAATTAATAAGTTGTTTTGTTTTTGTCCCGTTTTTTAATGTTTAAATTTATAGCTTGTCCCGTTTTTGTGTTTAAAAAATCTGGTCACCCTAGGTGACACCAAAATAATTCTGAAGCCCTTTTAAATTACTAACAGCGGTATCTAAACAGTACCGATGCTTAAAAGGGACTAGAGAATTCCAATATAAAGAATAAAGTACGCACGGATAAATCTTTTTCACTTCTCGTTTATATAGAAGGCACTGGCAACACTGATGATCGCATCTTTTCTTGCAGCGTGTCGTAAGTGACAGAAAGATACTAAATAAAAGTGTTTGCTGCCTGATTTCAAGCCGCAGCGTTTGCATAAAAGCATCTAAGAAAACAAGTTTGAAAATTTATCAGAGTGTTTTCTATTTCCGTATCTCATATTTGCATCTTAGAAGTATTTTGTATGGTAAGACTACGGCTATGTTTTCATCCAAGCGTCTGTAGCGTGTGGCGCTGGGCGTTGCTGAGCTAGAAACGCTCAGCGGTTGACAAGGGCTACTCCCAGGCTTTAATTAAATATCAATGTTTTCCTAAACGCTACTGACGATTAGAGGGAAACGTGGCTTAAGCGGATGAAGTAGTCTGTTTTTCTACTCAGAGTATCTTCCTGCTACTACCTATCTCTGAGTACAGCACTGATTACCATCACCACACTTGAGAAGTGTGTCTAAGCGTGTCGGGCCGTGAAAGTAACATAGGCCCAAAAGAATTGGGAAGAAAAACTCAGGATCCTTAATGTAAGTGCACGCTTCATCAACAAGGGGCGAAACTGTTGGAAAACCTCAAAAGCAACTCTTCAATATGATTTGGCCTGAAGAAAATACCTATCATTCCTGGAATTCTGCTTAAAAAATCTAATAAATTGCAGTACAGTATTCCGAAACTTTTCCTAAGCCGGAATTAGACGAAGTAGCTTGCATATACTCCGAAACAAGAAACGACGAAGTTTAATAACGAGGTTTTAGAGTTATTAAAAATCACCAGATATTACTTCAGTCATGAGAGGTCACAGCTTCTTTGCATACTGACAATCTAACATTAACGAGTATATATGATTCTACAGGCAGTTTTTTGTAACCCTCATGGTTTTACTGTGAACTTTGTCACATAGGATATCTGCATATTACATATCATAAAACTGTTGTCTTATTTCATTTACATTTTTTTTATATATAATTTTCACTAATATCCACAATTTACTGGCTTTTTATCAACAGCTTTACACTTTATTTCAATATAGCACACATTTTCAGAATGTAAGATTGTATTCTGTTGACAATATTAAGTTTTAAATACATTGACTATTTCAAATTAGCAAAACAGCGAGTGCACTGAAAATCGAAAGGTTTTTAAACGTAATGAATCTTAATATGCTTTATTGTTGATTACTTTACAAAAATGTGTAAGAATTTTGTAAAGATAACAGATTTTGTCTCGAAAGTTTCAAGTTCGAAAACGTGATATTAGAATTTCATTACAGTTATTGTAATCAGTATAATTTGCTTTATTAGATGTTGTATATGGCATTCTTTCCAATCAAACCTGACCCAATCCCGGGTAAGTTAGTTTTTTTAATCGCATGTTATTCATTTTTTAATTGTTATCAATGCCTTAAACGTACTGGTGAACTTCTAAGGGCATAAAGTAAAGCTTTTGGTAAAGTTTGTCGGAAGCACTGCGTTCAATGTCCGCCACGGAGACTCGGTCCGGAACTTGACCCGCTAGATACGGTCTTGACCCGATTAACTTGTGACCCGGCAACCTGATAATCGACGCAATTGATCCGATAAACCATTCTTGACGCGATTTGCCCTGATCATATTCCTGTGGCTTGAATTAATCAATATTTTTTTATGAGATTTCTTCAGAACGAAGCTCACGCATCTTAAATTTTATCTGTTGACAACATTTTATGCTATTTCACCATAATGTATTTTACAGTGTGTGTGTCTGTGTCTGACTGTACTTTAATAGGAAATTTTAAAAGTGATAATACGTACGGGTAGTTTCACATAGGAGTGTCCTGGAGGGGGCTCGCGCGAACCCTTTGTTAAATTAATTAGAGCAAACCCCTGGTTTCACAGACTTCTTTTTTATGTGCTTCTGTTTGTGAAAAGTTGGAAAGCACTGCGTCGTTTGAGTTTATAGTTATACAACTGCTTGTAAGTTGTGTATGTATGTTTGTAATATATGATCATTTGTATCGCATGTTAGTGCGTGTGACGACCATAGTGTATTAACCATTATTTTGTTACAGTCGAATTTACGTGAATTCTGGTAAATTTACAGAGTAGTCATTTAACATCGCCTAACCCATTCGCAGGATTTGACCACTCACCTCTTGGTCGTTCATTATTTCTGTTTGTTGTGCACAGCCGAACGAGCAGGGATTACAGTATTGAAATTAGCATGTCTAACAAAGTAAATTGAAGATATTACTGTCTGGTAAACACACACAAACACACAAAAACTTTGGAAAGTCTTTCCTATGTTTAATGGTGGTCGTAGTTATTAAGGCTATATTTCAACAGGTTCTTAGTTTTCAAAGAAACTCAAATATATAGTTATGTGGATAATACTTTCTCCTTTTCTATTTTTAGGTGCACTTAAACACTTGGTGTTGATCCTTTTCATCTTCTGGTTATGTGAGATGACCTTAGCGGCAATTGGATGTAAGTTAACTTACTTTATATCTTACTTTATATCTTTGAATTTTTTAAAAAATGGAAAACCTGGTGCATTCAACCCAACCCATATGTATGACACTTGCGACGAACGATAATCGTGCCCAGTGTAAAGTTGGAAGAAATTCCGATCATCCCGTTTGGAAGGACGTGTATGGAGGGGAGGATAATCCCGATCTGATTGATTGACCTACACTAACCAAACCTCACTTTACCTATTCTAATTTGAATTTATTTAGGCATCTCAGGCTGGGATAGGGTTAGGGGAGAGGTTGTTTGGAAACTAGTAAGCCAGGGCACATTTAATATGTACTATTCCCTGCATTTGCCTGACACGACTGAAGCAAAATCCTGGGGAAAAAACTCCGTCAGGATGGACGGCCGCTGGAATCGTTAACAGGACTTTCCTATTGCTAATCCAATGGTCTACCAACTGATCTACACAGAGAGAAATCCTTGTGTTTGTGATAGACAAAAATATGTTGAAATAGAGACGGAAGAAAGTTTTATTTGTATTTAGAGAAAGGTTGGTTTAAACGAATTTCATTAGCACCAGCGACGAAAACATACGATGGTACGGAGGAAGACTTGAACACAGTTCAGCTAATTAGCAGCTGGATACCTTACCTACCAGACCACAACAGTTATTGCTTGATGTTAAGTGGAGTTTTGCTCATAAAGGAGAAAAAAAACTTTTAGAACTTAAAATTTTTAACATCATAACTGCAAAAAATTACAATATTACTCTACCATAAGGCCTGCCGTAAGTTTATTAACAATGAATCAATATCGCATTAAAATGATTCTTCGTATGCTATGTAAATGTTAAGGGGTAACAAATTCGTTCTAAAACTCAGAATAGATTTTGTTTTATCAGATTCTTTGTTTGTTCCATTAAACAAACCAAATTTGTTCCAAACTCATTTATTTCTGTTACTCATTCGTTTGTACCAAGCACATGAAATATTCAGAAAGTAGCAAGATTTTAATTTGCAACAAAATAGTCCAGAACTATTCAAAGTGATGTTTTAAATTCTGTAACTGACAAATAGTAATAATATTTGTATCGATTTTGTAATTTGAATGTAACTATTAAACTTTCAAAATTGGCTTTTATATAATTACAATTAAACATTTGTCAGGACTTGTGTGGTACCTTAGCGATATAGATTCCAAAAATAGGACCTCGGGTTTATTTCTGCTCCGGATTAGTGTTTAAAAGTTCTCTAAAATTTGCTGGTCAATGAGGCCATTGGATTTTTTTTTTTTTTTTTTTTGCGGTGTCCATTTGTAATCACTGGTGGCCTCATAATATAATATTTTTATTTACGTTAAAATAAATTACATGTATGTTACATAATAATACACCGTCATATTGAAACTAGACACGAACTAGGATGGATTACCATGCAAATAAAAGAAAAAGTGAAATAGTCCTCCCTTCTAAACTTTTCCCATCTTCCAAGTATAGTTTTCAAACCAGAACGTCGAAATTAGAATTTAGAGCAAAGAACTGGTGACCAAAATTGGCCACCAGGTGTGACTCCAGGTGGCCAAATCTAATTATTAGTGGCCCTGGTGCGCCAATGTTGCATACATTTTAAACACTGCTCGGGACTGCTATACTGTTTTCAGCGTTCGTAATTTATTTCGTTTAATTAAACAAACTTTTGATGAGAAAAAAAGTGTTTGGATCTTATTCCAACGATTATTTTGTCAACCACAAACAGTATTTTGTCCTAATATTAGTTATTAACTAATGTTTCTTTCAGTAATACACTTCCTAAAATAAAAAAAATATGACAATAAAAATATATTAACATTTTTAAAACCTAAATATTAGATGTCGTCAGCTTTGCCTAAAAATAGATTCCATATATAGAATATCCTATCCACCTTTTATTACCACAGAAATAACTAAAACTAAAATAAAATTGAATAGTAAATAAAACATATTTAACTAAGTGACATTACTTACATCGTTAGTAAACAAATTTAATTAATTTTAGAGCTCATGAAGTTACTTAAATATTCATTAAATTTATGATGAAATTTGATGAAAGCGACCATTAATGTTACATTCTCTTAACTGAGAGGCTACGTACAAAACTTACGATAATTGAAAATACTTTTTAGTACATTTTGTTTCTTACCTTTAAATCGAGAGATCATATACCTGAAATAATGCGGCTGACCATTAACAGCGAGTAACAATATGAACGATCGAAGAGCTCTGATTTTATCAGTAACACATCAGCTCATTGAAAAAAAAAATCATTTTCGAAGATTATTTTAAAAAATGTAACCAATATCGATTCTTTGTCGTTTCGTAGGTAGAGTAGAGAATTATTGCCTTTCACATCTAAGACTCATTCATGGAAATAAAACAGTACAAAAAAAAAAACAATTGGAAAGAATATACCAGCAATTTGAAAAGATCTTCAAGAGTGTAAAATCTGATATCCTATTTTATGTGTATTGATTCTTCGTATGTGTACATTAGCTTTTGAATAAACATTAGATTTATGTTTCTTTTATGTATGTATGTGTGTGTGTGTGTTTTGTAAAACATATCTCCGTGTTTATTTTCACCTGTTATACGATTATTCTAAATTTTTAATTTTTGTAACTGTTACTTTTTTATAACTTGTCTGATATTTAATTTTTGATTTTTCAAAGTCTGTGTAGTTTCATATTTATATCTTTTATTTTGCTTACTACAAATAATTTTGTAATAATTTTATATACAATTGAAGAAGAGAGGGAAATAAGATGTCTATTTAAATAAAAAAATGAGCTTGCATCCGTAACAATGACAGCTGACCGCTAGGAATTTTAATCTAAAAAGGGCAAATAATGTTTTAAGTTATATTGTTTTTTACAATGTTAAATAGATGAGAATCAGACTTTAAAGACAGAAATATTTTAAGTTTCTTCTTCCCTGTCCTATCAAAGCTATTTCAGATTTAATTCTTGTAAACTAGACTGTTGGATTTAACCTCCTTTAAGCCTTTTTGGATTGATTTGCTTTAAATTGTCACACTTGTCTAAGGGAGTTTCAGTCACTTCTGAGTCACTCCGAAATTGCTATGTGTGATATAGCAAGACACTGGGCATAGAGTTTTGATATTATTGTATGTTTAATCTAAAACCTTTTTTTACGTTCTTTTATTGAGTTCACAATGGTTCGTGGTGTCCTCAAATCTTGTAACGTTTAATTTATCTCATTTCCCGAGGTCATAGAATGATGAAATTTTGAACAGTGACGTAAGTCGGATGACAATATAATATTCCATTGTTACTTTCATATAAACTTCTTTACCCTAAAATAAATACTTGCCTGTAACGATATTGGATTTGACTGCTTACAGAACACTTTAGAATTTGAGTCACAAAATATTAGCTTGAGAAATAGTATCCCAACACCGAAATAACTCGGGGAAAAAAAATACAAGTAACTTTTATAAAGACATACTTTTTTAAACAATTCGTACTAAAACGTAAAAATTAATTTTGTTTATGCATGACTAAAGACAAAAGCATGAGGCGCACCAACTCAAGAATTTATAAAGTGACTGTATATGAGAGAGCGCCACGTGCTTTTCTTTTCAGTCATGCATAAACAAAAAAATATTTTAGTTTTTAATACCAATTCTTTAAGAAAACTGTCTTTAAAAAGTGTTTAAAATTATTTTTTCCCCACATTCATTCAATAAATATTCATTCGTTAATTTATTGTTCACTCTTTATTTTGTATAATACTTGTATATAATTTATCACAATACTGTACAGAGGTTGGTCAATGAAATTGATGCACATGACGTAAGACATCCATTTATTATTTTAATCATTTATTTATATTTTCATGTACTGTATATAGATTTTATCGTTCTCTTGCTAGTATATAATCTACTGGTATTTCATGTATATCCTTTCCAATGATATCTCAACCATCTTTCTACCACTAGTACCTAAGGTTATAGTTTTCGACTGGTAGAGATGATCTATACAGACAGTTTCAAACTCGTCTCACCGCGACCCTTCCAACAATACATTGACAAACTTATTACAATGACATTAGCACTAGTACTTTCTGATTTAAAAACTAATGACAGACGGATTACCGGACCTGGCCTAAGTAGATTTGAACTCGTCTTACCGAGAGCTTTCGAGTGACACCTCAACCACCTTCCTAACCTTAGGCAGTTGAAACTTGTTGACGGACAAACGGGTGGACAGACAGACCAAACGGGGATATAAGCCTTCCCAGCTTGGCGCTACGCCCTGTACTGAAACGTAAAAGAAATAATACCTTAAAGTCACCGATAACAGCAATTTTGTTAATCAATAATAAACTGTGCTGATGGAATAAATAATTATATAAACCTTCACTTTGTGACTTAATTCTTGAAACAATAAATAGAAAGTGATTTTGCATCAATAATGTATACAGGAAGTGTTGATTCAACATTTTTCTGTGTTCTAGAGCGACCACAACCTTTTTGTGTTAAATCAACACAACAAAAGCTGTTGATTACAATGATTCAACACTGTTATAATACTAGTATGACACCCTCCATTGTGTTCAATGAGCATTGATTGGTAACACATCCATTGTTTTGAATCACCATAATCAACACCGTCGATAGCTTAGAACTAAGAAACTACTAGGGCTAAGAAATATATTAATGAGCACGAAATGCTTATTTCTTTCCAAATTTCAACTTTCTATATCTGAAAATTTATAAACACAATACAAACACATAGTGTACTCGCATTCAATCAACTTGTGGCTTAACACGAAACGGTGACACCAGGCAATTGATAATGCAAAATGAGGAACAAAGGTACTTCAAATTTAAAATTAAAAGGTTAATCAAGATATGGCTAGCAGTGAACGCGCTCATTCCATGTCTCAAGTTAGGCAAAATATATAAACACCTAATTTTCAGATACTCGCTTTCATTTCAAAGTCACAACTCAATTATCAAACACTCAAAATATAAATTACGTATCTTCAACTTTGAGCACCAAGATAATATATATATTTCACTCTAACGTTTTTGTTATGTCCCATATCAAGTTAAAATGTCTCTCTTAAACCATTTGTATATACTTTATAATGATGTTAATAGTAGCTTTGAATCTATGTGGGAAATACAAGAATTTAAATCCCATATTTACAGAAGGTCGATCCGCTTACTTGTGTCCAATTTTGAATCGTCTCTCTGCTCACAGGATGGACAGAACCGAGTGGTTAAAAGCGCAGCTTGTAGTATGAGTCACTTCCGCAAATGTGTGTTGTGTGCATCATGGCTCCAAAGTTCAACCGGTTTGGAGAAGCCTACGTAGTTACACTTTTCCATGACAAACATTCGGTGTTTAAAATTTAAAAACTGTACAAAGAACATGGTTGCGCATTGTGTTCGACGACTATCAAGAACATAATTCATCGACATAAAAACCGAATTACCAGCGATTTAATCACCCACGAAGGGGACTAGGAAGCGAGCGTGCACTGCAGTGACACCGCCTGTGTCTCATAAGGTTGTATCGAACGGCCCCTTCAGTAAAAACCGCCTCTGCAACGTGTGATGGCCACACACACACTTTTAAATGAATTTCGGCCGAGTTCAATCCCTCATCTTCAAGAAATCAAATGAGAGAACGAACTTTGCACTTTGTGGATCTTCGATCTACTAGCCATGTTGAATGCTGAAGAACTAAACGCCAATGAAATTCATTGGAAAGTGTGTGTGTTCTGTACGGAAATGAGTCATGAGAGTCTGTTCTGTACAGAATAGGTCTCGAAGATCTAGAGAAGAATGAACTCATGTCCATGATGACGCTTACCATACTGGGGGGAACTTTCTCCACACAGTTCCTCTGATATTTGACACAATTGTTGACAAAAAAAAATCTTGCACTTTAGAACTTAACAAAACGCTATTTGAAGCCATATAAATAAACAATAAATACCAATAGTAAATGAACTTCATACTCTACATTGGCGAAAAAGGTCAGACATATCATTCATATGCGCCGCGCTGGGTCAATAGTTAGAGCGCTCACCTCTGGCGCTTGCGGTCGTCGGTTCAAACCCTGCTCGTGCCATGTGGACTTTGTAGTGGACAAACACCGTGCGCATGGTTTTTCTCCCGTTTTCTCCCACTTCATCATTCCACCAATTCATCCCATCATAATCCATCCGGCCTGAGCCAAAGTTACCTAAAGGCCTTAAAAATTAAATTCAAATTTGTATCATGCACAGAACAACCGACAAAACTCATCAAATCTTCATTTATTAGTTTCGCCCCAAAACAATAATGACTCGAGTACATACACACTAATGCCATCTATTGACAAAAAATAATACTTGTTATCATTTAATCACCCTCAAGTTCCTATTATTGTAAATTTAATTCATATTTGTTATGTAAGTCATTCATAGTCATTAAAATATAATTTATTCATACGTGTATTATAATTTTTTGTGTGTTTCATATATGCATTAAATTAGCAACAAGTGTGTTATATTACATTCATAGTTTTAATACTTTCTTTTCTGGAACCAGTCACTGACTTCCCTTTATTCACTCGCTACCATTTGACGTCTCCACATTTAGCATTTCGTATGCGACTGTTAAAAATGAAATCTAGCATACAATCTAATGCTAAAGTAGATAAATAAAAGTATTTCTAGCTTATCTTAGTGTTATCCTTATCTGTATGGTACCTAAGAAGATGTACTTACGGTAATAGAGGGAACTTACAACCATAGATTTGCCTCTAAAGAGAGAACTAAATTCAATTAGTTCAATCACGTGTATTAACGACACTCTTTTTCAAATCTTATGCTCAAATTCCAACACACATATTTCATTATAAATATTGTTATTACTTGCTGGAACTGAAATAATAATTGTTTTTAAATATATACTTAAATTATTAAACTACTCAGCTTGAAGGCCTTGGTAACTAACACAAATATTAGTACAAATTATTACATTAACACATATTTGAAATAATAATACTGGTATACTCTCTTAAGCCTCAATATAAGATAGTTTTTCAATATTGTTTTGAAATTATTTTAAAGTAATACATGACATTTTCCAATCACTTCTTAAATCACCGTTTGTTTCGGAACTTATCATGTGACATTTTCAGGTTGTAACAAAATACTTTCGATGATCGATATCTTATGACGTTTCGATAAATCATAGATCACAACTTAAGATAATGGAGAAAGAAGAGGATGTCATATTTTTTAAAAATAAAATTGTGTTTGCGCTTGCAAGAAGTAGTACACGATGGTAGATGACGGCTAAGAAATGTTCAATGCAAATGAACAAATAAACATTAAGTTCAAGCAGTTTTAAGGATATTAAATACATGGAAGTAAATGGAAGAATTAAACTTTAAAATGTATTTTACGAGAAATCACCTATCTTGGAATTCCTCCGCTATTTTCCTGTACTCTTTAACGTTATAACTATTACACTAAATAATGATTTCCAAGGTTCCATTTGGAGACAATCACCCGTAAAACTGTAAAAGAACTATAGCGCCATTGAAATAAGATAGTTTAAGTTACGATCTAACATTGTGTTGCACTCCGCTGGCAATTCAATCAGATTCATGCTATAGTGTAGTAATATCCAGGCCTGAACAATAATTTAACCTTGACGCAGCACTTGAAAGTTTTGCCTCATTACAGTTGAAAGATACACAAGAAAATCCAATATAATCCAAAAGCTGTGAAAATGAAATGATAATACTATTTTATTGCTCTATTGAGTCAATTAAGGCAGAAGCTATTGATAATTTAATCCAATACGCCCAGAACAATGGAAAAGCATTGATAATGTACTGTTACATTCCTTTCTTCTTTTACGCTTTTACTTTTGTGTATGGTTTTATTCTTACATTTAAGAGAATCTATACATTCATCATTCATATGACAATTTATAGCTTTTGTCATTATGTTTAATATACTCTTATTTTTTGTTAATTTTCAGCAAAGCCTGGTTCCTGTCCAGGTTCTTCATTCAATACATCGGGCTTCAACACCTGCTACAGTGATTTTGACTGTCCTAGAAATGAGAAATGCTGTCCAAATTCACGTGGGTCTAAATCTTGTATTAGTCCAAGAAGCATTGGGTGAAGAACATGCCCCTTCGAAGATTCATTGCTTTACGTCAGAATACATTAACATATTGTTTTCATAATCAGCTTTAAAGAATCTGAACTTTATATGTCAGCGGCATTAAGTTACAGTTCCACGCTAAGTAATGTTTGAAGTATATTGTTTACACCTTTCACAGAATAACATTTTGCTTATTGTAAACTTGACAGCATGTTTATTACAAGTGATTTATTTACACGTCCTCAAGACCCTCACAGTTTCGTTCCTATAAACTTCTAATAATAAACGCTCTTCGCAATACACCACCTGATTTTAAACTCCTCCGCAAATGCTTATTTACATTTTGATATTACATTAAAAATAAACTGTTATAACTTCTCATTTTGTGTTTGTTTTTTTTAACAAAATAAATGCTGTATTGAGTTTTGTTATCAATTGTTTAGTTTCTTTATAAAGTTAATAAATTATGTAAACCTAACGAAGAAGTATACCGTTTCAACTGTTCTTTGTATTACCCTATTTTTCTTTCGGATCAAACTTATTGACCAAAACGCAAAGTTTCAGTTTTTCTTGTTATTATCCACAAAAGCATATATTATAAATATATACTTATGGGGTTAAATATATATTAGATTTGATTCGAATCTAATTAAAGAATCTAACATAATGAAAGCTCTTTGAAACATATCTACACTTGAAGATTTATTGTCGTATTACCATAAGAATTCTTATAGAGATACGACAACACAGTCTTTTAGCGTGGCTATAGGGTAAAATAAGCTTGTTGCAAGGAACACTAGTGCTGAAGGGTTCCACATTTGACACA
>JAGDQP010019783.1:4158-27769 GCA_022664845.1 Lepisma saccharinum | reverse complement strand
TGCATTTTATCCCTCTCGTTTTGTTTCCGATCCATCTTATAGCTCTGCTTTTAGTCTGATTGTATATCGGAACGTTGGATGGATACACATACTTTATAAGTCATTTTTGGTACGAATCATACTTTGAAAATGTATCATATTTTAATTATAAGTAATATTATTTTATGTGATTTTATGGTTAATAATGTTTTATATATTGATCTTATGCAAATGCTTTATGTATATTCCTCTTTGGCATGGATACTTTCTCTATATATGTGTATACAGTAAAGAGGAACGGTAATTCGTTCAGTTTTTGTGTATGTATTTTGTTGGAACTGAAATATTTCTGTAACGTTTGTGCCAAAAGGCCTAGTTATTGTCATTTTCGTTGATAAGAGTCTGCTGTATCCTTATAAATATGCAACCATATGTATTGTGCTGGTTTAATACTGTTGATATGTTTCTGGTCACACGAGTTTCGTTATGAGAATGACTAAACCGATGTGATGATGACCTTCATCATTTCTTTATGAAGTCTTGCAGCGAGTGACGCCGACGTGTGTCGTGTCATTTGAAGTATGTCTCTTCATGTTGGTATGGGAATCTTCTTTTTTCCTTAGTCTTTTTTATAACTGTATTATAAGCGCCTAGTGCTTTTTGTCACTCGTTTGCCGTTCATATCAGGAAGGTCCTGGATGTTACTTTGGGATTGGTTATATGGATTTAAATTAGAGCAAAATCTTGTCTGAGTAAATTGTTGTTCTTACTTGATGTACATCTTCTTGATTGTACTTATTTGTCTTACACTCAGTCCTTTCTTGTGAAATAGTTTGGTAAATTGCATTATGTTAATTTTTCATTTCTGTGTGTGCATACCGGAGAAAATGTTTCTTCTTTCTTCATTTGCTTTTCTCCTTGAGTACATAGCTTTACACTTTTCGTGAGACACATTGTTGCACGCTCACAGTGGAGAACCAAGTCTTTGCACACTTACGAATGTTTTTCTATGCATTGACTATATGTACGAGGCCGTGGTAAAAGGTAAAGGTAGTTAATAGTATGTTAGCTTGAAATGTTAACTTTTAGTAGTAGTTCAACATTTACGGTCCAGAATTCTTTAAAATTAACCTTCGCGTGCCTCAATGAATAATTTTAATTGTTTGAGCGTCAACGTCTTCATGTCTCAAAAACGTATAGTGAACTTAAGTGCCAATAACTGGGCATGAAGGCGGCCAACGACTGGTTAGAGAATGCCAACAATAGGTCATTTTCTTGTGGAAGAAAAACAATTAATAAAAGATACATGTTCTGCATTTTTGTTGTTTCACTGTAAAGTTAATTTCGGGAAACATATAAGAGTTTACTGTTAGCCATGAACAGACAAATAAAGAAGCAATAGATCTGCACTTCAAGTTTCAAAACGACAGTGGTCTAAAAGTGCCAATAATTGGTACGTTAACCTAGGTTATAATTTTTTAATTAATAATTACATAGCAGATGAAGTTATAGACTAGGTACATCATTATAGATTAATTAGTGCAAAATCAATTATTAAAATTAAATTATATAGAATTGATACAACAAATGTATTTCTTGTTTAATATTCTCAGATTCGGTGTTGTGGCGTGCAGGGCCCTCTTGATTGGATTGATAAAATTGGCATTACCCCACCGCAATCCTGTTGTTATTTCAAATCAGCATTCAAAGACAAAGTTCCACCTATACTCGAACCATGTGCGAATAACGTAGAGGATTTGAACGAGGTATGGATATAGTTATTTCATTTTTACTTGTATTAATCTTAATGCAAATGAAGGTCCGTACAATCTAAGACAACAATAACACTTAGAGTAACTTTTCATGTACGTACTAGCCACGTGGTTTGCTTGCAATTTGGCTGAGTAGCCAATTGAAACACATGCTTCAGTATTTCTATTCGTTACTCTTCGAAATCGCAAGCACAACATACGGTAAGGGCATGCCGAGCCGCCGTAGGTCAGTGGTAGAGTGTTGGCGTAGCATTCGGGAGGTCGTGGGTTCGATTCCAGCGGCCGACCATCCTGACTGAGGTTTTACAGGGTTTTTCCTCTGTCACACCAGGTATATGCCTGTTGGCTCCTTCAGCATAGGCCCTGACCTACACCTTCCCGAATCCTTTCCCATCCCTTATCCCGGCCTGAGCCTTAGATGCCTAAAGGCCATGAATAAAATTTAAAACAATCAAAACGGCAAGGGCGTACATGAAAACACAGCCTAAAAATAATTTAAAACGAGAATTCTACATAATTCAAGTAATGCGTTTATCCAATAGGTACTACAGGAATTATTTTCTCAACAACTTCCCGTAATAAAAAGGAAAAGAAAGAAAAGAAGATTGAGATGATGCTACGTCAGAATGTATCTTACTGTTCTTTTAAAGTCTTCTATTTCATTACATTTCTTTTTCATCCATTTTTCTCGTGCTTTCTTCCATTTTCTTCTCTTATGTCTCCTCTTGGTCATGTTCTCTAACTTGTGTTCTTCTCTTGTTCATTTTCTTCTACCTTCATGTTCTTTGGTTTATTTTCTTGTCTTGTTTGTGTTCTTTTCCGGTTCACTTTCTTCTTTTGTTCATTCTCGTCTATTGCTCATTTTCTTCATTATTTCTTCTGTAACACGTTCTTCTTATTTCTTTTTTTCTTTACGATATACTATTATCTCTTCTGTTCTTTAAATAAACAGTGCTTTATCCTTAAAACTCAGAATTCAAATAGAAATTGAAGAAAGCCGTATTTACATGAATAAACAATTGGATATACTCACATTAGGGTACAGCCACAACTTACTTTTTATTGGAAGTCATGTAATTCATCACCCAAAGGTAGCAACAAGTGGTAAATATAAATGCAAAGGAAGAGACGAAAACGTAGAAAGAAAGAAAGAATGAGAGGTAGGTAAAAAGATAATAAAATAGAAAGAAAGGCAGAGACCAAGATGGAAAGCAAGCAGGACACAATAAAATATAGAAAAGAAAACAATAAAACAGCTAGAAAGAAAAACAGACAAGGATTTCTAGTGGCAAGAAAAATTTGAAAATTGTTCTTAAAAATACCTGAAAAATATATTGAAATAATTTTTGAAAAATTGTTAATGTCACACAAAACATCAACTCAATAATTTCAAAGTTTCTTTGTCTACAAGAAAAAATGGAATACTAAAAGAATTTTAGAAGTATAATTTAAAAAACTATTTTACAAATAACTAATTTTGAAACAAGTTCAAAAGATGTTTCAATTACTCACCTTATGTTGGAAAATGTTTATTAAAAGCTGTTTTGAAATGGTTAATTTCAAGAGATATTATAAGTATTTTAAAATGCATTTAAAAATATTTTAAAACAATATACTTAAAAGATATTCAATACTTATTTCAAAACAATTTTAGAGAATTTTAAAATTAATTTCCAATATTCTTTTGCTACTTTGGATGGATGAATGAATGAAGTTATCAATGAATGGATGATTAGATAGATAAATGGAAGAAAGAAATAGTAAATGAATAAGTAAATCAAAGAATGAAATGAAAACTTAGAGACTGAAAGATAGATTAATTCTTTCATTTACTGGCTTCTTGTTGGAATTGTGAGTGGGTACGGTTATTTCACACAGGATGAGCAACATAATTGGAAGAGTATTGAAAAGATAAGCCGCCGTACTCAGAAACGTTTTTTTGGAGTGACTAGCGCTATACTAACGAGTGACTACCAATGTTAAAAGAGTGTTAATTCCTCGTTAGTACAGCACTAGCCACTTAAAAAAAAAAGTTTTTGAATACGGCTGAATATGTCTACCGGATAAAAGGAAAAGTTATCTGGGACTTGACAAGAACAATCTGCAACATAAAACTTCACATAGGAAGAACACTTGAAACCACAATTATTTGGGAGTCTGTGTGAAGGGTCCACGTGAAAACGATGCCTTGTTTACATTACTAACATCTTACCATGGTTAACGTTAACCAAGATCATTTTAATAATATAAAAACAAGTTGCCATTAACCTGGGTTCCAAATTTAACCAGCGTCAACTTACGACAGTTATCATCTTACGTTAGTTATCTAAACGCAAGATGGCTGTTAAGCGCAGCTCACTTCGTGAGTTTATTTCTTTCTTTATCGAAATATGTAGCATCCTAGTGGTGCGTATCACTTTTAAAATATAAAAGAATAATGGCAGAACTAATCTACTAAATGTTACGGTACAATCAATTCATTTGTGTTCGTTATTTTATAATTTAAACCTCTACCGTGTAACCTTAGAGTATGGAAAAAGGAGATTCCTTACTCTAAGCCTGTAACCTGTTTCTTTACTGACAATGGCATGATAACCAAGTTAAGTTTCGTAGCCTAAACGTAAATAATTTCAACCATGATTTTTACCATCATAACACTAATCTAAGCAAGGCATAAAGTGACTTCCACGGTCAAACTTTCTCTCAAATTTGTGACATATACTGTGGAGAACCTTTCAAGGAACCACTGTACAGTATCTGACGATATCATTGAAATACGTGTACTGTACATTATTTGGTGTCTGACACGATCGTCCTCCTGTTGGATAGAAATTTTGATGTTAATTTTCACCGTGTAACTGAAAGTCACTTCTCTTAAAAATTTTCATTGGTTTCGTATTTAAACTTTGAAACACCTATATCCCTTTCCTATATCCATATGTTTAATTGCTCTGTATCTAGTGACTCTAGAACTTCTTTTAATTTCACTCCCTACAGAAATAATACACGCTGTGAGCTAACAGGCGGTAGTGAAAACCACATATTGATAAAAGTTACTTACCTGTTAGCCTCTTCTTTATGTTGCTCTTCTTAGCGCTCCCGTTTATTTTCGGGCTCCAAGAGCTGATTCGCAAAATCAATATCTAATTACTTCGAAAGGAGTCTACTGAAATAACCGTATACAATCACAAATTCGACGAAAATAACAATTTCAAAATCTCTGAAGAAGGGAGTCTAGGCCAACGAAAAGGGTGTAAAACTTTTAGACAAATTTAACATGAAAAGGAGACAAAATAAAAAAATATAATTACAGTTAAGTGTTTGAAAATTTGCCTTTGAGTTCTGATTTGGTTATTTTATTTTATTTTATTTTATTTTAAGACTGTAAAACTTGTGTGCGATTGCGATCTACAAAAGGTCTTCGCCAGAGGGTGTAAACACAGCTTAGCCAGAAATTTTGCATCTGAGGCTGGTTTGATTGGAGGCTTATCTATCGCCTATTCACCAGTACTGGTAAGTAGCCAATATATATATCAATATGTATTATATTTTATATAATTATATACAGGGTACATTCCGACAGATAAACATCGTCAGCGAATTCCACAACCAAGAACAATAGAAAGGTTCTCAGTAATATAGGCTCAGCATTTTTGTTTTGGGGATAATCTGCATAATTAGGAACTAAGTTTACTAAGTCAATAATTAAAATTTTAACTGAAAATTAAAGTAGATAAAATGTTGGTATTTCACACTATTTAAAAATTACTTGGTAACTATACTGATGCAAAATTTAAACGGTCACAGTTTATGCAGATAAGTCAAGATATCTACAATATCAAGCTTGAATATATCGGCTTGGTGCGAATGACGCCCACGTGTGTCATGTTCAAAGGCAAAAAATAAAAATAAAACTACATTACCTGGTTAATCAAAGTAGTCGCCGTCTGCCTGCATACACTGTTGATATCGCTCAGCCAACGGTTGGATTCAGTGGCAAAAGAAGTTTGGAGTCTGCAATGTGAAGAAATCCCCAACTGCATCTTGCATCGCTCGATCATCAGGGAATGTCTTCCCTGTCAAGAAGTGACCGAGATACCGGAAGAGGTGGTAGTCAGTAGGGAAGATATCCGTCCCGTCTGTTTACGACTGTCATAGCAGATTCATTTTTCATCTGAAGTGACAATCAGACGCAGGAAATCTTCTCGCTTATTCCCTATCCTCAGAGAACTGCATACCTCCAGACAGCGATTCTTGTTGGCCAGTGTCAACTCATGTCGCACCCATGAGCTAAATGTTTCACCTTATCATTCACACGGAGCTACCGACTGACAGTGGTATGGTGTATGCCTAACTCTTCTGCACTGGCACGAACACCTTTCCGAGGGTCTGCTTCCACGGTGTTCCTGAGCAGCTCATCCGAACATGATGTTGGTCCATACCCACGGGATTCATTTTGCAATGTCGTGTCATCGGAACGAAATTTGACAAACCAACGGCGAATGGTGGGTTCATTCGCCATTCCTGTCCCAAATACCCGGTTTATTTTCGGTTTTCTGTGCAGAATGGCCCAGTTTGAATTCATAAAGAAAAATCACTCGCAATTGTGTGTTCCCCATGGTTCACTTTCATATGACCCTGTTCAACAACACACTGTCTTCTGACTGTCTGGGTATCCCAGCCTGTTTGCTGGACGTATACAGAGTTTTTGACGTCAGACGCGTGACCTCAGACGATCCCTATGTCGTGTTGCTGAGGTGCGTTTCCCACCAAGCGTCAAAGCCGTCCTTTCATTCGCACCAACCCAATAACAATTTCAAAACGAAGTCAAGCGTATACGGAGAGTTAACAATAATATTTAGGAATCCCGTAAAACAGTGTAACCCTCTTTATTTTCAATAAAGTGTGCAATCTGGCGTGTAAGTGATCTCGCAACGACACAACTGTGATAATGCAGTAGGTATCAAGTAAGAAAAGGCAATTCCATGTCTAGTTCGGTGTAAAGTTAAGAAATTGATGTTTTACTGAGTTGCTGTGAATTTAACCAAGTACGTCACTTCCTATATATTTCGGATTATAGTATAATTCAGCTAAACTTTTCATTTGCGTTTCAAACTGTCATGTTTATATTCCTATGATGTACATATGAGTCACTGGAGCTTAATATTTCTACATAGTTGCGTATTATCACAATTAGAGGCATCAAAGATGCTCTAATCTAAAAAATGCTGGTTTGTTCAGAAAGTTCTCTAGAAGTCTCACGTTCCTAAATTGTAATCCCACAAAGTCTTAAGACTGCAGCGAGTTTCAGTGAATTTACAAAATGGGTTTTTTCATGAGTGTAGTAGAAGTCGGTGATGTAACATCTGCAACGGTTGCAGATGGACTTTTATGAGAACGCTGACGTCAATGACCTACAACCAGAGTTTATTGACATTACATTATTTAGTTAGACTTTGTCCGTTCTCTTCATTCTACCCCGTATCTATTCTCCTACTTCTATTTCTACTTGTCTTCAGGTGCAAAGTTGTAGGCCTACTTTTCCCAAGTGTCTAGGAAAGAATTTGAGCCTTTAACATTGCGATTGTGTAGTCCGTCACTCTAACGTCCATTACGCAATGCGGGCATCCACCAAATAGCTACTACTTTACTACTCTTTTTCGTTACGAGGTCATCCTTTCTTATTTCTGAAGTAGAAGCACCCATATAAGATTGAATTCGATACTCTCGTAGCTGATTGTTCTCCTATTGTTATTGACACAGGTTGTCGTGTATTTCCTATGTAGATTCTCCCACACGCACACGGCGTAGTGTAAATACAGCCCTTGCTGCAGCACGATTCATTCTTTGGTCTTCAGTGGATATCGTCACCTTAGAGCAGTGTTTCGCAAACTACTTTCAAACGCGGACCAGTTTTATTAGTTGGTAGGGAATGGTAGGTTCAACGGACCACCCTGCTCCTGCCTAAGATAGACCTCGAGGACCACCTGTGGTCCGCTTACCACAGTTTGCGGAACGCTGCCTTAGAGCTAGCAGGTACATTTTTTTAATTTTTTTTTTGCAAAATAGAGTTAACAATGCAGTCAGAGAACGGCATTAACCCCAAAAGTACTATTTCACAAAACGGCCTCCAGTAGTTAGAAACGTTAGAAATGTAATGAATTTATACTAACTTGAAATGAAATCTTCAAATTTCAAAACTGTTTTTTTTTTTCTTCTCAAAAGTAACTGTTCAGTTACTTTTGAGTGGACATAGTACCTCCTAATTCTAAGGTGATAATTTCTTATAATTATGATTTGCCTTCTGTTATCATCCCTATTTGTTTTAGATTTGATTGCAATCTGTTTGATTGATTGTATTGTAATTAACATCCTAAACGAGTTGGTGAGCATTTAAGGATGGGACCTACACTTTTGGTAAAGTGGGGTCCGAATATCTCCGTTCAATTGACCCCGGTGAGAATTGAACCCGCTCACAGAAAGCGAGTGCACTAATCTCTCGGTCTTTCCGAGGTTATCTCAGTATGATGTCTTCTCTTATGATATTTGGTGAGTATCCATACTGTGACAGAGTGGTTGTGATCTGTTACAACTCGTCTCTGAAGAGGTATCAGCTTATTTGGCTCAGCTTACCAGACATCATATTACTGCATTCTTTGTACTTATAGGAGGGTTTGAATGGTATCTACTCCAGTGTTTGAAGTGGGCTAGAAAAGTACGCTTGGACCTAGTGATGGCAATTTACTATTGAAAGTAAAGGCAATGAGCTCCCATTAATAAAAAGGTAGCGGTACACCAAATCCAAAATGAAAAGGTAAGGGCAAGGCGTGCGCCCTCGTGCCTTCCCCACTTCGAGCACTGATCTGCTCATGTGTGTTGGTTTTCTGCACATTTATGTAGTTATTGTTGTTTCCCATTCTGAATATTTAGAAATTGTAATACTAATTTTTAAGGTCTTTAGGCAACTTTGGCTCAGGCCGGATGGATGATGATGATGCGATAATTGGTGGAATGAAGAAAGTGGGAGGAAACTGGAGACGCACACGGTGTTTGTCCTCCACAAAGCCCACATGGCACGAGCAGGGTTTGAACCGACGACCCCAAGCATCAGAGGTGAGCGCTCTAACCGCTGAGCCACCGCGATTCTGCTATTGCTGTGATGGAATAATTCGCCTAGAGCAGGAGTGGCCAACTTCTTTCTGCACATGGGCCGCACGCTAGCGTCATGGGGCGTGATCAGCACTAAAGAATATAACTATTGTATCAATCATAAAGTGTCCGGTCGAAAGAAATAGTTAAAATGATAATACACATGATTTATTTATTATTCTTATCTTTCCGCGGCCCGGACAAAATTATATGCCGGTCCGCATGTGGTCTGCGGGCCAGCTGTTGGACATCCCTGGTCTAGAGCATGGTTACCATGATGCCAGATTACGAATGTGTCATTTACGCATCGCAACCATGTCTTAAGTTTGTTTCTTGGTTTTGTTAACGGTTTTGTATAATTGTTGCTAACTACAGACAATGATTCTGCCAGACCTCCATTGTGTAATGTGACACCCCAAATCCTCGAGCGCACCCCAACTTTACTTTTTACGGTAAAAAAAATGGATAGAAACCGTGCAAAACTGCACTTACGGTGTACTCTATCCCACTTTTTGACTTTACACCCCCCCAAACTTAAAATCCTGGCGGAATTTCTGACTACAGGTGAGAGTGATGATCCAATTGTCATGCCATCTGGTTGCTGGTAAAAGTTATCGTGTACTTAACTTTTAAGATTTAAATTATTACTTATTAGGATGTGTAACATTTTGAGGATACGTGTAACGAAAAAAATAATAATCTGACTTTTCTAACCTATTTTCGTGAACTGCGTAAAATTTTCAAAATTGTGAAAAATGCAAAAGGTAAGAAAAATTATCAGTACAAACAAAAGGAAGTAAAATGGTTTCTAGAAAAGAAGATAGAAAACATTACTTCGCAGGAAATCGAATCCCGTTCAGCAATCCGACACTCTTACCATTACGCTAAGTCAAGAGCTGGCAAGTAATTTAGCACTGTAATTTACCCTTCATATAGTTCGGTAGAACAGTAACAGATGCCACTTTATCAGGGTTGCCAGATCATTGTTTTACCAGTGGAGGACAGTAAAGTTAAAAATGGAGGACAACTACGTTTCTTATTTCGAATGGAGGACAACTAAGCCAAGATTGGTAGACAAGACAACTATGGCTACCTTTCATTTAAAATCCAATAAAGGAACACTGACTAACGAAACAATTTCTTACCTTCAAATTTGATTTTTTTTTTTACAGGGAAAGTAGCACAAAATGTTACATTATTCTTGTATCTTTCTATCAAGTAATAAGACTTAATAAACAATGGCAAGTGGTTACCAACTGATGAAGCATTTGCTTGATATTTCGGTAACGAACATTTTATTAAAATTATGAATTTGAATTACAGGAGTACGAATATGTCCAATTCAGAACTTTTTAACCTGATCACTAGAGAAGGGAGGACCTTTCAAAATATTTGCAAAAGGAAGGAGAACAGGACGGCAAGGTGGAAAGCAGGGCTTGTCCTCCAAAAGAAGGACGTCTGGTAACTCTGCCCCTATGATGTTTCTGAGGTGTCTTACTCAGGAAATACAATATAAAGCGATCTGTTTTGGTCTGAAGAATTCAGCCTTTAATTTATGACCATTTTTTAAAAAAAGAAAAGACCTTGTACAAACATAGGGTTTTGAAATATAGTAGTTAGTACATTCCGTATACCTGGTACTTTCACTAGTAGTTACGTCACACACTAAGCATAAATAATGATTGTATTTCTATTTTACTCTGAAGGTTCTGGGAGCTGTAGCTGCTATTTGTGGATATTCCTATTGGAGATGAAAGAACATTCCAATTTAAAAAGCTTGGATTTCAATTCAGATATGGAAATTTAAAGTTTTTTAAAAAAAACTAGATGCCATTTTCTGTTTTATCATTAATACGTATATTTCCATGTTTCTACAGTTAATGAAATACTGTCAGCTTGGAACCAGAAGGTACTATGTCCATTTTTTTGGCAAAATGGAGTTGACACTGCAGTCAAAGACATTATACTGAAGGGCTACAACCCCAAAAGTAATATCTCACTAAATGACCTCCAAGTGGTTAGAAATGAAATGAATTTATAGAGACTTTGAATGGAGCTTCTAACTTTAAGGCTGAATGCAAGTAGGTTTTTCCCGCCTTTTTCATTTTTCGTCAATTATTCAAATTTGAGTTTATTTAAACTGAAAATAACGTTCACAAACTATAGTTTGTTTCGTACGTCAATAATGAATACCATTATCTTCAAAGAAACTTTCACAGCAACTTCAAAACTATGTCAATACACTTTTGGGACAGTCTCATGTCCCAGAGATGTTTTGACATAGTTTTGAAGTTTTTGTTAACTTCTGTTCAAAGCTAATACTATTCGTTATTGACGTACGAAACAAACTATAGTTTATGAACGTTATTTTCTGTTGAACTGCACTCAAATTTGAATAACTGACGAAAAATGAAAAGGGCGGGAAACCGTACTTGGATTCAGCTTTAAAACTGTTTTTATCTCAAAAGTAGCAAAAGTGGACATAGTACCTTCTGGTTCCCAGGTGACGATATGATCATTGGAATTCTGTTTCACACATTTTCACTTCCTTGTTAACGTTTTTGTTTATAAAAAAAAATGTAATACAACAGTTTTCTCTCAGTTTGGTATTTTATTTCTACTAAGCAGAAAAGCTGCAGAATATTTTCTTATATTTTAGTGAATATAATAAGAATTCTTATCATTAAGGTAAACCCTTGGTTGAATAATGCTTATTTACACTTCAGTGTGCTATAGAACTTAAAAACATATTACAAGTTGCCTTTATAAGTACAAGTTGCCACACCAGAAAGTCCTTTCTATCGTATTTTTAAATCACATCCCTTATTTATAGTGTTAGATGATTTTAGTTAATTGAAAGCGTAAGAAATGGAGGCAGATGGAAAATACGGAACTACTCACCAACTACCATGGATGGAAATACGATAGACGGATTGACTGACCCAATACAATTAAGTTGGGTCAACTTGACGCCGGTTTTCGATGAATCGCCTGGTGAATTGGGATTTACTTGCGTCTTATTAGTTGGCCTATGCCTGGGTGTGTGGAAGCAAAGAATGGAGGATGATCTAGCTAATAAAGAGAGGAGGAAGATTGGAATATTTTAAATATGGTATTGTACGGAACGTGATGTTTAGTTGCTTTTTTTAATCAATTACACCTACCAGGTACTCATGGCTAGTGCTGTCTTCAATTTTGGGTCTCTAGAAGTAGATCCGTCTCCCGCATTTAGATTCATGACGAACTACTAGGCCAACGAAGGTGGTTGAAGTGTCATTGGAAAGGTCTCGGCTACGCGAGGTCAAAGCTGCACAGATAATGTCTGTGTTGAGTACGGGGAAAGAGATAAAAAACTGAATCGTTCTTCTTTTGTTTTTCGTGTTCTCTTTTCCTGTATGAGGTTCGTTATGTAGATTGTAGATGTATGAAGAGATAGAGTTCTGATTAAAACATAGTAGTTCAATTTGCCTGTGTAGTTTATTTTGCAAGTGTTAACACTAAAGGTTTTAGTGTATTACCAACATTGTGGTGACCCCGACGTGATTGTAGAATTATACGAATGGACACAGGTAATATTGTAAGATAGATTTGCATGTTTGCATGTTACAATATTACCGGATTTTTGTACTGATATAACAGGGTTTTGTACTGATATAACTTATTTTGTAAGGCTACCTATAAAAAAAAAGAGAGTGTAACACAAGCCATCTATGCAGATGCTCCTCTCTCCTGCACACGCGCTATAACGTGTAGGAGACACGTGCACTGTAAATACAACGGATAAACCACATCTGCGAGCTTGCTTCGGTGGCCTGGTGGTTAAGGCGTCGAGTTGGTAAACAAAAAAGCTCTGGTTCGAGTCCCGGCGAGGTTAACACGATTTTCCTTTCAGAATATATTTTTTATGTGTTTATATTCATTATATTCTTGACAGAAAGTACATTTTAAATGACTCACCATGGGAACGTGGAGGTTAGATAAAATTAAGTACGGTCATGTATCTTTACATTTTTCTCCTTTACGTCATGCCCAGATGAGTGGAGCAGCGGCGGAGAGTGTTCTCCGTACAGGCTCGTATTTAAAAAGTGGCACGTGTCACTAGGCGGAAGGATACAAGATCGATTTTGCTCCACATCTCGAAAATCGTAACTCCTATAAAAAATCTAAGCTTGGATTTACTTCCATCATGGGGGCCCGCAGTGGACCCCTAACCCCCCCACCCCGGTACCACCCATTTGGGGCTAAAACAAAAAGACACACAGAATGACGGACATACCTTTCTATTATTTGTGAAAATTTTGTGATTCGGTTAAAAAAGTCGTAACGTTTGAACCGCTCCACCGATTTTAACGTATGATACACCGTTTGAAACGTATTGAAGGGTAGAATAAGATCCAGTAAGTTTCGGCCGCTATATGGTCTGGGTTCAGTGCTATCCTAAAAAATGTGAAAATTTTATATTTTTTTTCAAAGCGCCCTAGGGGGTTTCAAGGAGATTCTACCGACCCATTTTTTTTCCTGTGTCTTAGTATTATTATTTTTTTCAGAATTTCAGAGGAATTCAGTATTTCAATATTCCGATATTAAGTATATTGATACTGTTCGGTATTTCGTTATATCGATTTTTCGGTATATGGATATTTCGATATGGGTGATACCGAATTTTCGGTATTCCAAAATACCGATACCGATTTCGGTATATCGATATTTTTGACAGCCCTAGGATCCACGGTATTTCTGGGCATGGTTTATATACAGAGTGTTTATGAACTACACCGACAAACCTCTGGAGCTGGTCTCATCACATCAGAACAAGACAAAAGTCTTCTGACAATTTTTCGAAATGTGCATAGTTTCGGAGCTACAGGTTACTGAAGCGTGGGGCAAATTAACTTCAGTTTCGTATTTTTATCACCACAAATAGTAAGTTGATGCGGTGTACTATCGTCAAAAACTTTAAACCTGCTCCATTTGAAAATACATATTTCAAAATTTCGCAATTAAGCACGCAAGGGATTCCCCAAAGGAAGTAGGGGATTTCTGAATATTTCTGAAGATGAGGTAGGTCGAAATGAGCATGAATTGAACGACTTGCCGTTTGAGTAAAGATGACATACATCATTCATAGCATCGAATTCGGGGAAGGTGTTCAATCTCTTTGATAAATAAATAAAACGTTCGATGAAATTATGCAATTCTTACTCTTATACTTGTTATGCAACCACCAATTTTTTTTAATCGTTCTGTACTACGAAGAACGGTAAAGCAACGAGTTTGCTAGCGGCACTCACATATATACAGCTAATTTCGGATCTAGCAAACTATAAGCCCGATTTTGATGCATGAAGTTGCATTTGAAATCCCTTTGCCATACTAATAAACTAAAAAAAAAAATGGATCGGTATGACCTCTCAGGGACCCCCTAGGGCGGTTCGAAAAAAATTCAAAGTTTCTCATTTCTAATTATAGCACTGACTCCACACCATATAGGCAGCCGAAGCTTGCAGAATCGTAATCTACGCTTCAATATCTTTCAAACGGTGTATCACACGCCAAAATCGGTGACATTTTTAGCGCAATCACAGAATTTTTACAAATGATAGAAAAGGGCCTCCGTCATTTTGTCTGTCTTTTTGGTTTAGCGCAAAATGGTTGGGACCGGGGTTTTGGGGGGTCAATTGCGGGCACCAACAAGTTGGGGTAAATCGAAGATTATTTTGTTGATAGTAGTTACCGTTTTCGAGATATGGCCCAAAATCGACCTTTTGTATGAAGACTAATAGGCACTTGCTTTTAATAGGCAGCCTTACAAAATAAGTGATATCAGTATAAAAAACCCTTCGGGGTAAAGACAAGAGGAGTGATGCAAGAATTCTACTCACAAAAGAAATTATATCCATTTCGCGAGTTACTTTCTTTGTGTCACTATGGCGGAAGGATATTAAATCTCCTAATTTTATTACAAAGGAAAAGCTTCCGGCATAGTGGCACAAAGAAAGTAACTCGCAAAATGGATATAACTTCTTTTGTGAGTAGAATTCTTGCGTCACTCTTGTCTTTACCCCGAAGGGTTTTTTATACTGATATGGAATCTACTTGAGATATGGACTTGGGGCAAACGAATTATTCTTTCTTGGTAGAAAACTGTCCCATTCATGCTCATTTCGACCCATCTTTACTTCAGAGCATTTCTGGGAACCTCTTAATTCCTTTGGGGAATCTCTTACGCGCCCATTGTGGAGTTTTGACATATTCATTTTTGGATAGTGTAGATCTAGTCTTTGACGGTACCATGCCGCATCAGCTCTACTGTTCGTCGTGATGGAAATAGGAAGCTGAAAGTTCATTTTCCCACGCTTTCGGCAGCCTGTAGTTCCGAAACTGTGGACATTACGAAAATTTGTCAGAGGAATTTCTTCTTGTTTTCATATGAGGAATCACCTCCAGAAGTTTGCCGGTGTAGCTCATAAGCACCCTGTGTATAATCAGAATCACGCTTAAAATGTTATAGCTCCTAATTCAACATGAAACTGAATTACGCTTCCCACCGCTTTATACTTTCTTCATTTAATTGTTTTGATATACTGTTTCTTCTCCACCAGTTGGTTCAAGCTCCGATAATTATAGATGCGATCGTTTTCTAACGTTATGGTATAAACTAAATTACCTTAGTCTATCACTCTATTGCACACATAACAGGATACAGGTAAATAGTCTAAAATTGTGTTTTACATTGCTTTTTCACAGTTGGGAATAAATAACTGGAATTTAGATACGTTTCCTTCTAAGCTGTTATTTTTAACTGCTATTGTTAACAGATATTTAAATATAGTAACTATTGCTATCACTGTTACGGTATAACAGCAATTATGTCCATATCTAGCTCGAAATTTCTTGCAATTATGTCAGTTGGCAGCAAGAAAAAATCTAAATTTATTAGTTTCTTCTTAGAGTCGATAAATTTCTTGAAAATAACATTGTTTTAATGCGTTTCTCTTCACTTTTCTGGTCGATTTTTCCATATTTAAGTCTCAAAACTTACAACTGCGCAGACATTTTTTCATCAATTGGAAGCAGGAAATAAATCCACCAACAATTATTTTACTTCTACAACAAAAAATACAAAACCATCGACTTCCATTAATACGATACTGGACTGATTGCAACCATTGAAAATTTCATGAATATGTGAAGCTAGGGAGCGGAGAGGAAACTTAATCTCGTTTGTCCACTTCCAGTCTAAACCAATATGGACCAAATTTTCGATTCTAACTCAGTTTTTTACGCTTGATATCGCTGTGTGGCCCGTTTTTTAATTTATGTCTTAATTCTTCCAAAAAAAAAAGTAAATATTATTTGCAGTATTTTCTATTGTATGCAGAGTACGATATACTCTTACATGAATAAATCACGAATTAAGACTTAAATTAAAAAACGGGCCACACAGCAATATTAAGCGTATAAAACTGAGTTAGAACTGAAAATTTGGTCCACATCAGGTTAGACTGGAAGTGGACAAACGAGCTTAAATATTTTCTCTGGCGTCTGTCTTTCAACACTAAATAGTTACTCCAGTATAGTTTACGTAGAGCTCGATGTACAAAACGTGGAAACCATAGAGTTAGGAAAAAAAAATAGAGAACATACATGACGTCACATGAAGCCAAATTACGGTTCATCGGCAGCCATCTTGTGTAGCCCCATTAGAGTCCCTCTATACCGAGTACTGTGGGGAGGATGAGTGCACCTCAGAGATGCAATACTCGGAAAAGAGGGTCTCTAAATATGGGACCAGTTAATATGGCCGCAATGCCTCGTCCCTTCCGTCTCTAGGCTTCATTCCCCTCTCCAACAAAACAGCTTAAGGTTCCCTCTATTTATATTCCTAACTCTATGGTGGAAACTGGCTGAGTAGTACACAAGGATCAGAAGATCGTTCTGAATATTCAGTAAAAATATAGTTTCCTTTCAATAAATAATAAAAATGTTATAGAGTTTTTGTTAATTTCCCACAAAACAGTTTTTTAGGGCCATATTTATAAATCACCCCCAAGAGGTAGGTAGCTCCCAGGAGTATATAATTTCAATGCCCCTGGGAACCACGCACTCCTGGGAGTTAATCATAAATATGGCCCTTAGTCTTATTTACTTCTCCCAACTACTAATTCCATTATTGTAGGGTTTTACTTCTTTAACAACTAGAAGCATGTAAGGTAAGTCTGTTAAGGGTATATAATCTTTGAGTGTGACACCTGTTTCACCTGACTATTCACCCAAATCGCACGCAACGCAAGCTTTCATGTAAATCAGCTCTAATACGTGTTTCATTTGGCTATTCACACCAATCAGAAACAAAGCAAGCAACACAAGTGTGTTTCAAAATCCGCCTTTAGTTCTACTAGGTGTTGCCAATAACTTGTATGCCTATGCCATTTTTCCACAGTATCCATTTATGTGGCTTTTGGACAAATGATTAGCAATTCATAAAATAAATAAAAATTTCAGATGTCTAATATAGCATTTTAACATTTAAGACAAAAATACGATCGCTAGTATTTCACGTAGTACATCGCTTCATGGAAACAATTCCTTCCAGGCGTTCGAACTACTGGTCTTAGGAGTGTTAATAACTTGTACACATCTTCAGGTCTCTGAAACGTATAGTGAATGTGCCAATAACTGTTAGGGCTGATTTTCATGAAAGCTTGCGTTGTGTGCTTTGCTTGCGATTTGGGTTAGCCAATTAAAACACGTATTACGTAATGAAACACGTGTTTTATTCCATGTCCTACGTATTATGTAATAAAATACGTGTTTTATTCCATGTTCTACGTATTACGTAATAAAACACGTTATTCAGTTGGCTACTCACCCAAATCGCAAGTAAAGCACGCAACGCAAGCTTTCATGAAGAGTGCCAACTACTGGTTAGAGAGTGTCAACTATTGGTCATTTTGTTGTTTTGAAGAAAAAATAATTAATACAAAAATACATGTTCAGTAATTTTATTGCTTTACTGTAAAATAAATTTTGTAAGAGATATGAGTTTACAGTTAACAATGAATAGAAAAATAAAGCTGGAATAGATTTGCCTTTCGAGTTTCAAAACAACAATGATTTAAAGGAGCCAACATGTATTATTGCATGCTTTCTTGTAAGGTAAGTGTAGGACATGTTTCAATTGGCTACTCACCCAAATCACAAGCAAAGGAAGCAACGTAAGATTAAACGAAAATCAGCTTTCATGAAAGCTTGCGTTGCTTCCTTTGCGTGCAATTTGGATGAATAACCAATTGAAACACGTGTTTTAGTGCGTGTTTTCTAGTAAGGTAAGTGTAACTCATGTTTCAATTGGCTACTCACCCACCCAAATCACAAGCAAAGCAAGACATGCAAGCTTTCATGAAAACCAGCCCTAACTGGTACGTTTACCCTATATCGAAATAATTGTTTTAAAAATGATGAAACCAAGCATTTCGCCTAAGGTTAAACGTCTTATGCACTTTTATTTTTATTAAGATGTTCTACTTCCATACATCCACCTTTGCTGTACCCATCGAGCTCTACGTAAACTATACTGGAGTAACTACTTAGTGTTGAAAGATAGACGCCAGAGAAAATATTTAAACTCGTTTGTCCACTTAGAGTCTAATCCAATGTGGACCAAAGTTTCAGTTCTAACTCAGTTTAATACGCTTGATATCGCTGTATGGCCCGTTTTTTGATTCAAGACTTAATGCCTGAGTTATTCATGTAAGAGTATACCACACTCTGCATACAATAGAAAATATTGCAAATAATATTTACGTTTTTTGCAAGAATTAAGACATAAATACAAAAATGGGCCACACAGCGATATCAAGCGTAAAAAGCTGAGTTAGAATAAAACATTTGGTCCATATTGGTTTAGACTGGAAGTGGACAAATGAGATTAAGTTTAATCTCCGCTCCCTAACTTCACATATTCATGAAATTTTCAATGGCTGCAGTCAGTCCAGTATCATATTAATGGAGGTCGATGGCTGTACCACAAAAAAATAAAATTAGTCTAAAATGAAAAGATGACATAAAACCAATGACCTCTAACTAAAAGCGTTACTAGACTGAGTGATGCAATTGAAAATTTCATGAATATATGGAGCCAGGAAGCGGAGAGGACACCCGAAGGGTGGGTGGCTCACAGGAGCTCACTTGGGAGTGATTCATAAATATAACCCTTATTAATCTCGTTTGTCCACTTCCAGTCTAAACCAATATGAACCAAATTTTCGATTTTAACTCAGTTTTTTACCCTTTACCTTGTTGTACGACACGTTATTTTTATTTATGCCTTAATTCTTGCAAAAAAAAATAGCTATTATTTGCAGTATTTTCTATTATATGCAGAGTACGGTATGTTATTACGCCATATGAATAACTCAGAAATTAAAACTCAAATATGAAAGGGGCCACACAGCGATAAGAAACATATAAAAGTGAGCTGGAACTGAACATTTGGTCCACATTGAATTAGACTGAAAGTGGACAAACGAGTTAAAAAATTTGCTCTGGCGCCTATCTTCCAACACTGAGCAGTCACTTCAGTATCGTTACATACAGCTCGATGTGTTAAATCATAGAGCTTATAAAACAATATTATCGATACAACAACAACAATATAAAAGAAATTGAACTCCTGGAATGACATGGATCTAAATACGAGAGACGACTCCACTTCTACTGACCAGAAATTGAAGCCAACACAATCCATGAGTACCTGGCAGGTGTAATTGACAAAGTCTAACCGAATCATGGACGTAAAAATTTAATAGGACTAGTAACAAGGAATTCACTCAGTGTTATAAAAATGGGACGGCTGAGAGTGCAGTTTGTCATTCCAACATGGCGGCACGCGCATACTTTCTGAAAAGGAAGCAGACGATATTGTTAATTTGCAAATAAATTTTAATTATCTAAATTTGTCATCAACTACTAATTATTATAAAATAAGTGGTATTGCAATACACTTCCTTCTCAAGAACAGTGATCATTCAAATCTTGAAACCTGATATTATTTCACTATTATTATTGAAGAAAAAACTTAAATATTGCTTACCTCCTCACACGTACCTCTTGGTCGGCTTCATCAGACGCAATCTTCACATACCTTAAATTATTTCACATAAATTTGAAATTTGTAATTAAAAGTGGCTCAATTAACAATACTTCTTATGACCAGTTGCAATGTATTGGTCAATTCAACATGGTGGCAAGGCGCACTTCCGGCCCATAAATTTTGGCTTGTTACTAGTCATATTATATTCTTACGTCCATGATCCGAATCCACGATCTTGCAATCATAATTGTGCCGTTGTACCGTCTGATGCGCCGTTATTGCTATCCGAATTGAGCGGCGTAGGGCATAATGAAGGGAGTGTATCGATGGCACAACTAGTGCACGCTTGGATGTAACGTATACACCGTTTGTGCGGCTAGAAGCCATATTTGAACAAGAAGAAATAAAATTTGTTGATTTGGAGACATATTAAATATGTATGTGTCTGTGTTGTTGTTGTTAGATATTTTTTTTTACTTTAATCAATTATGCCTATTCCTAGTCGTAATGTAAATATTAAACTGTAGCAAATAAAGGCGAGTCGCACCTTGTCAATATTAGAGTGAAAATTGAGTATTCAAATTAAAGTGCAATCTGTGCTATATGTTGCATGCAGTTCTAACTGTCTGAAAAGAAAAAAGAAATTTAAATGTAGGAAGCTTTCTGTTATCGAACAGACTGCGGAATAGGAGCTTAATTATATTAATGACAGTTTGATGAATTTCCGTTGATAAATGCAATAGTTTGTGGAAACCAGTTGCTATGACTTGCGGCGATGCACTATGCATTTCAGATTAGTTTTATTAGAAATAATGGAGAAATTTTACTGTTGGGGTCCAAAAGTGTAAAATCTACAGGATAAATGCAATGTTGATAACATGTGTAGAAGAGTTGAAACCCAAAATAAAACAGAGTTTCGAATCACTGAAGTGTGAAATGAAAGTGAAAGTGGAAAGTACGGTTGTGTTAAAGGCAATGTGCATCGCGTGTAATAAAAAAATATCTCTCGTTACTTTTCTTAAACCCGCCTTCGCTCCCTCGACAGTTCGTGATTTTCTAGCAAAATACGTGTCATTCATAGCATGAATTGACGCCATTCATATAGCTCCGCATGCTATTATCTTTGTCATCTGTACATAATATCGAGTGCGTATTTAACGAAATAATAATAATAACAAAATGGCTTTTGGTTATACTTTTTTGATTGCTAATTGTCGCTAGGTTTTTTACTTCTGTTTGAATTATTAATAGTAGAGAGCGTACATATATCTCAATAACTGGCGGAACCTGGGGTACCACAAGTAAAGTTTACCCTAAATAATAGGATACATTTATCCTTTACACAAGGAACTTAACCTTTGTTTATTATCCATGTGTAACTTCTTACATAGGAATTAAAATAGTTCAATGTGATGTTTAGTACCGACCAAGTAATGTAACCTATCACGGAGCTGCTCTGTTGTAATCACTTCAGGGCCCTTGTACTCTTAACTTTTCCGTATTCGATGCAACCTAACCTAACCTTGATTTAACGTAGTTTATTGAATCTCAAGCCAGAAACTGAAAAACATTATGAATTTACATGAAAAAGTTACGAATATAAGGGTCGTGAAGTTATTATAATGGAGTACACCCCTGAACAAATTTCTCTCGTTATGTGAATGTTGCATTACGCTCTTGGTGTTGTCGTACCGTAAACGGTATTAAATTTTCTACACGATAGAAAGCCGCTTCCATAAATTTACGAATTAACCTAAACCTCTTGCCAAGAATAACATGTAAGCACATAAGAAAAAGAAAGTACGTGGTTTTGGAGTAAATGGATGATTCGCTCGTGCATAGCTTGTCAGATTCTCTCCAGGTTACGTGAAATTTAATCAGTTTGGAAATAGCAAAAAGAATCTGGTCGAGTTGAGTACTTTCTTAAAATTAAATCAACTCATGCTGTTTTGTTACAGGAACAAATCCACTTTAGGATAAGCACGCTTCAATCAAATTTTACCTAATCTAGCGTAATCTAGATTAATTAAAACTACCTTCAATTTACCTGTTACTCTAACGTGAGAAATCTAAACAACAACAATAGAAAGGAAATTATGAAATTGAGCCAAAAATTTCATGAGTTACGATAAATGGTCCACCCTATGGTATCATTAAGCTTTTTTTTTTTCGAGTACAAGGCGCAGATGGGAATAAAAAAAAGATTCATTTATTTTACCTAACCTGAATACAGTATTGTATCGGACCGGCCGGCTATCATATCCCTTAGCAAACAAAGTCAAGAGACATGCTTATCAAATTTGGAATAGTTGTCTCACGAGATAATTTTAGTGTTATGCTTAGCAATTATCTACACAGCTGCTAACTGCCCATGACCTGCTACCTTATTAACGTAAATTTATTTAGGGCCTTACAGACATCGATAGGGATAGGTGAGGAAGCTTAATTTCGGGGCATTATCCCGCTATTTTGCCTGGTATGACAATATAGCACGGGAAAACCTCAGGCACGATGGTCGGCAGGGGTGCCCAGAGGGGGACGGGGCATGACGCGCAGCGCGTCATGACTATTTTTGGGGGGGGGGGGTGACAAATATTTTTCTGCAATTGATTTAGAAAAAAAAAGCGATATTCAAGTTGAAGAAGATGGTCCAACTTCTGACGATGAGGACAACAGCATCATGATTCCCCAGAAGGTATTGTTACAGAAAATACTCTTTACGTGGAATTCAGTCAAGAACAGCTAGCAGAAGGAAAAGAACCAGTTTGTGTTTCTAGCGGTGCGTTACATGTTGATTTATGGGACTACATTGGGAAGAAGTTGAGCTCTCAAGAAATATCAGATTTGTTACAGTTAGAAGAAAAACATCCGAATTTGCATGAATTTCAAGCAGAAACTTCGTCTTCATCTCGAGGAAGGAGCTTCCAATATTCTTGTTTTTTTGCTAGACTTCCCGATGACACGGTACAACATCGTGTGTGGCTCATGTTCAGTGCTTCTAAAAATATTGTGTTGTGCTTACATTGCTTTCTTTTTGCGATTGCAGCTGATCAAACAGTATGGTCTACACGTGGATACGACAGCTGGAAATATGGAAATTGTATAAGAGACATCCAGAACCATGAAAAATCTTCCCAGCATTTCCGATCCCAATTAAATCGAATTAATTGGATGAAAAACCAAAAAAATCGATCGAAGATTTGTAACAGCAAGTAATGCACATGTTACTCACTACCGAAGTGTCTTATCGGCTCTGGTTGATTGTTGCCGGTATCTTATTGAAGAGAAGATTGACTTCAGAAAGAGGGAAGTTTTAGAAGGAAAGTTAGCGAAACTGTTTCGACTCTTGTCAAAACACAATCCTGATGTTAGGTCATATACAGATAAATTAGATAAAGCAAAACAAACATGCACGAAACTAAGATCGAATTTCTTAAGTTACTGTAACATATCAGACCTGATAACAGTTATTAAAGAATGTGTGCTGAGCACTTTAGTTAAAAGAGTAAAAGAAGCTGGAAATTTTTCCTTAATTTTCCTCAACACAGGATGTCAGCAAAAAGGAAGTAACCGCCATTATTCTGCGATATGTAGAGCTTTACAAAAAACGTGTTCC
>JAGDQP010019782.1:0-29204 GCA_022664845.1 Lepisma saccharinum | reverse complement strand
TGTGAAAACTAGTCATTGACAACCTCGATAGTAGGGTCTACCCTTATTCGACGAAATTCTTTCCATCACTTCAAATTTTTAAATTTGGAAACAGGGAGAAGTAACAGGGGGATAAATCCGTGAAAAATGGACCATTAATTTGAGTTTTATTTAAGGCCTTTAGGCAACTTTTGGCTCAGACCAGAAATGAAGAAAGTGAGAAGGACCCCGAGAAAACCTACGCATACGGTGTTTATCCCACCGCAAAGCCCACATGGCATGAGCAGACATTGAACTGAGGACACCACATACGAGAGGTTAGCGCTCTACCACTGAGCCACCGCAACCCCACGGACTATAAGAAAACAAATAGAAACCCAATTCGTGCTCTTTTGCCAAAGCGATAGTATTTGATCTACAGCCAACAATCCTGGCGCCCATCGCATACAGATATTCCATATGCAATTCTTCGTGCAGGATGTGAACTAGTTCAGTTATTAATGCCTACAGTCTCAGCAATATTGCACGATTTACTCGGCGGTTTTTCATGACGATCTCATGGAATTTTTCATTAAGTCCCTTCGTGATGGTCCTCAATTGGGCGATCGGAGCGTGCTTCACCTGCGATGGACTTGCAGCTGCATTTAAACTCATTTATCCAGAGTTAAAATAGTTGGAAGAGTCCCCATGAACTTCATCTAGCTCGGCTTCGATCTATTCAGTAGTTGATCTATTTAAATTCTTAAAATTAATACGTATGTTTTATCACTACACGACACTTTTTTTTTTATTTTGTCTAAGAATACGATCATGAACAATTCAAATGACTATCAAAGGTGAACTACGACTCACATGTGACGTGACAAAAATTTTCTTAGAGTTAGTGAGAGCTCCTCGAAATTTACCAAATTTCTCAAACAATCTTCATTTGTTTGCAGCCCTCTTCTTTGTGTGACATTATTAGTGACGCAGTGTGTATGAAGCTGGGTAGTAGAATCAGGATCATTGAATCAGGACGGGTCCCAAAAATAGACCCAATATCCCGGTCCAAATCTTGACCCAATGATACATTTCAACTGTGAGTACTTTATATCATGAGTTTCGTAAACTTTATCCTGACTAACCTACATCCCAAAATTGTAATTTTGTCTTTCGTCGTTCTATAAATTTCAACAATCATAGAAGAAAATATCAGTGGAGGGTAGTGCAGTAGACTTTTACCAGACATTCAACCAGCTGTATTCAAGGTAAAAATAGAGAAAGAAGAACGTTAAGTCATTTGGACTGATATCGACATTCAGACCCATGATCTTCTGGATTGAGCAACAATAGAATAATAACTTTCTTTGGTGAAAACAAAAATGTCCTGTGATTCCAAATCAGGAAATAAATTTTCAACTTCGTAACAGAAACAATTAACCAGAAAGAGTAGTGAAGAAAGCAAAAAAAGAAAAGTACAATAAATGAGCTTATGAAGGAGAAACTAGAGTCAAGAAGGCGTGAAGAAGTAGGCCTTAAGAGAGAAAATAACAAATCCAGTTGATAAAAGGACAAAGTAAGAAAAGGAATGTAATAGTACCTTGAAAGAAACAACGAAAAAGAGAATAACAAAACCATAAGATCTTTGTCAGTTTTCTTCTAACACTACTTGTGTTTCTTCCTATTCACCATGCACAATGAAGTATTATAACTTTCCTCCACGCTGAAGAACTTCAAGAAAAATTCCTCTATAGATACCACAATTAACATGAAGTGGATGGTTTTACATGCAATAACATTAACAACATTGCTATTGTTTAAATAACTCTACATTGCATGCCCCCTTTTCCTTGAAGGAAAGAAAAAGTCCTTTTATGTGTCTCTGCACACAAACTACAATAGTATTCCGTGTGTGAGTAGGTATGTGTCAGTGTATTTGTGCTTCTAGAACAGTCTTTTCCTCCTGCATCTACTTTGCAATTGTTTGGCTTTGATACTGGTTGTAGTAGTTCTATACAAATATAAGGAAACAAATGACTCTGTTTTCGCCTCAAATAGAGACTGCTTTAACAAATAAACAAAAGGAACAACAAACAAGACACAAAGAAGAAGAAGAAGGCAACAAGAAGCAGAAGTAAAAGAGGAAAAGACACAAAACACACATAGAATGAGTGAAGAAACATCTTAAGTTTCAAGAAACTCGACAAGACGGTGAAGAATTATTCATCTTGTGGGTTTCAAAAGACTTTTTGGTAACCCCCCCCCCCCACAAACGAAAGGATTTCGTCGCTGTGCTATAACTCAAAGAGAGTAATGAAGTTATAGAGTTCTCCAGAACAAAACGAAGGTATTGTTTCACTTTGAAGGCATCGCAACACAAGCCAAAACAGTTACGTCTATATATTATCTTTGTCTAGTTACACACAAATGTGGTATTATTATTACAATTAAGTGTAGAATTTTCCGTCCAAAAAAAGTTGCCATTTTCAAAGCTTTAACATCAATGACTATAGTTCTGAATTGAAATCACAAACCAAAGAGAGAGATGGAGGATGGGTAAACAAATTTGACTTGTTCTCTCTCTCTCTATCTCCCTTTTCTTCCCCTAACTAGTTGAAAAGAAACAAGGAGTAGGAAAATACAAAACGATCTCTGGCACCATTTCGTCTTTTGTGGTGCAGTGATTACAAAACAAAAGTCAAGGTTCCTGTTCGCAATGCACCATTGAGAAGATCTCTTTTATATTTCGACGGCTGTGCTCCGATTTCAAATTCTGCTCTGTCTTTCCGTTTCTCTCCCTTTCTTTCTCTCTCTCTCTCTCTCTCTCGTTCTCTCTTCTTACTCACTTCCTATGTGTTTTTCTTTCTCTTGTAGAGAGAGCAAGACAAACACCCACCCGCCCATAGGAATATATATATATATATACTGTGTCAAGAAATGGGTATGCACGGCTTTGATTTTGTAAACAATACACATAAATAGCAACGTAAAACACATTCCAAAATCTATTCACGTTCAAATTCCTTTTCAAACAGGTGTCTTGTTTAGTGTCAAAACGTTGTAGGCAAAACAAATTGGGAGAACCTCGATGAAACTTTGCGGTATATATATTTATAATGCTTAACTGTATTATGCTGAAATGTTAGTCTCTCTAACCTACAAAATGACTACCATAACCTTACTCTGGTATTGCCTCCATTCCATAGTCAAACAAACGTTTCCAACACAAGAGGAAATAAAAACAAAAGAAATTTTTAACTACTTGAGGAACAAATAAATAATTTTATACTATTAAACTGTTTTTTTAAATAGATGAATTAAAAAACTAATATTTAAAATATACTTGGATGTAATTAAATTCGTTTTCCACAGCAAGATATTCATTTAAATTTAAACTTTCTGCTTGCTAACCCTTAACACTTTTGAAAAGTACATTTGACTTACTACCTTCAATATTTTTTTCTTAGTCTTGCTTCCAGTTTCAAAGTTAAGGCAACATTGCTGATCAAATTCGAATCACAAGTTTTGTTTTAGAAAAATATTGATAAAACTCTAATTCCAAGTTTGTTTTTATAATATCTTGATCACACTCTAATTCCAAGATTGTTTTAGAAAAAATCCTGATCAAACTCTAATCCCAAGTTTGTTTTAAAAACATCTGGTCAAATTCTAATTCCAAGTTTGTTTTTAAAAAATCCTGATCAAACTCGATTCCAAGATTGTAAAAAAAAAAAAAAAATCCCGATCAAATTACAATTCCAAGATTGTTTTAGAAAAAAATCCTGATCAAACTCTAATACCAAATTTGTTTGAGAAAAAATCCTGATCAAACTGTAATTTCAAGAATGTTTTTAAAAAAATCCTGATCAAACTGTAATTCCAAGTTTGTTTTTAAAATGTTTCTGACCAAACTCTAACCACAAGTTTTTTTAAAAAAAATCCTAAACAAACTCTAATAACAAGTTTGTTTTAGAAAATGAAGAAACGTTGACAGATGAGAGGAAATTAACAGTGGAAAATGCTGGGAATTAAACATGAGAAACACGAAGTGTTTACAAGAATTAGAATGAATGTGTACAAGACCAGACGAAACAGCAACTAAATAAAACGAAGACATCCATTTAAAATATAGTTCGCAAAGATGCCGGAGAAGACACGCTTGGGAATAGAGAAGAAAGAAAAGAAAACACCAGGTCACAGAAATAAATGTTGAAGAAGACGAAACAGAAGATAGCAGAAAGAAATATGTACGAAGGAACGTGAGACAAAGCATAGAAATAAATAATGACCCCAAAACAGAAGGTTAGATTTGTAGATGTCACTCGCGATAGGATTACTAACATCACAGATAATACTGTAATGACTTGAATCGTTGGCGACGAAAGCGGGAAACAATACAGCATAGAAAGGCCCAGCGATATGGAGTACGTCAGACACTGCTTGCTGTACGAGTTTGATAAAGTTTGCAGCTTGACTCAATATTTAAGTGTATGGAAAGGTGAAGGATTGAAGTTGACTATAGCCATTCGTTTAGGAAATGTCGGGACGGAGAGATAAGTTGTAATGATCAACCATGTTCTGGACGTCCAACAGTTTTCTTTTCTGAAGAGAATCTGGTCCAAGCAATAACAAACAACCCGCATCCAACCCTTGATGGATTAGCGGACATGTTCAAGGTACAACAACAACAACAGTCAAAAGACGGCTTCAGGTTTTTGAGTTCATTACAAAGTTCGATCAATGGGTTCCACACCAGCTTCTAACGTTACGAGAGCAGAGATTGAGTACCTGTGTTTTTTGTTTTCTCGTTACGAACAGAAGCCTTTTTTTTAGAACGAAATGTAACGAAAGATGAGAAGTGGGTACTGTACTGTAATGTCAAACGTTAAAGAACTACCTCAAAAGAAGGACTTCATCTCAAAAAGGTTTTGTTAAGTGGATACTTACACTTAACCAAGCAATAAATGCTAACCTCTACTGTCAACATTTGGACAAACTGAGAGAAGAACTGACATCTAATTGGCCTGCGTTCGTCAATCGCAAAGGCGTTATCTTCCAGAATGATAACGCCATATTTCATGCTGTTTTCATCACATGAAAAAAAAATGTTGAACTTTGGTTGAGAAGTGTTACCCCACCCGGTGTATTCCTCAGATATTGTCCCTACGGACTACCATCTTTTTCGCTCATCACAAACACCTTCGATGGTCAAATCTTTGATGGTATGGTGGATGTGGAAACGGTATTACTAAACACTTTTAAATTCTAAACGTGAAGAGTTTTATAGGCGTTGGATTAATATCCTACGGCAAAAGATCATACATAATGATGGCAAATATGTGCAGTCATATGTGTCTTACTTTCTGTTTCGTCTTCGGAAACGGTTAGAGCATTTGCATCAAACACATCTAATATATATTACATTCTAAGGTCATCTTCCTACATCCTGCCTTTTATTGTTTTTGTAGCAACTACTCCATAGGGACAATTCATCTTGATATCTTCCGAGTAAGGCCAGGCAATCATCCTTGTAATGGATATAATTTAAAATACTGGTACTGCCCTTATCAAGCCGTTACAGTAAACAGTGCTTGATGTGCTTCCTATCGGTCGCCACTTTACCCAGTTGGCGCAAGAGATATTGAAACACATATAGTATAGTGTCTGTCTATGCTCTACACTTCTTCTTCTCCCGCCTTTATCGAACTTTCAAATCTTTAGACAATGATCGGGATAGGGCAAGGAAGAAGATGTTAGAAGGAAATGGGTCAGAGTCTAGTTTGAAGGAATCATCCGTCATTTGCCTGATATGATTGAGGAAAATCCTGGAAAACCTTAGTCAGATGAGCGGCAGTTCAGAAGGTGGTCTAAGTATTTTCTGCATATTTTTTATTTTTTATTTATTAATTACCTAATACAATTATAGTGTTCCTTGTGGGCGAGTCGTAACGCTGGTAACCCGCTACCTGGCCCCGGGTTCGATTCCTGGTAGGGACACAAATGGTTCGGAGCCCACGTTAAACTTTAGGTCCTGTCCTTAGGTCGCCATCTTCATCCATGGTAAGGCAGTGGTAAACCGTCATGGCCTCACCTTGCCCAGGGACCTTCAAGCAGAACACCCATCACTATCATCAATATATATATATATATATTTCTTTCACTTTCATGTCTGCGCTTGCCTGAATAACACTCAACCAAAGAAAATGAACCTCTTGTGCGTGTGAGGTCTTCTCTCACAATGTAGAACACAACAATAGCCCACAAAATAGAAACAGATAAATAATTAAACTCAACTCTAACAATGGACAGACCGCCGAGATTCAAATAATAATGATAGTAACACTTGACTTTTTCTTTACTCAAATTCAAGCACCATTCTGTGGCGAGTTGCTGATTTAAGAACAAAAAAAAAAAGTCAAAACCACTGAAGAACGTGGATGAAAGCTGAGAACAAAAGCAGAAGAGAACAGAGACAGAGAGAAAGATTGCAAAGAGAAAAAGAATAACTGAAGATTGGAATTACGTCATCCATAGACTCTCTTCATTCTTCTAAATCCGTAACAGAACGAAACGAAACAGAGGGTGAGGGGGAAGCAGGGGAAGAAGAGAAAAAGCGTAAAATCACAATAGCACCCATTTTATAAGAGATAAGGAAACCTCGTTAGTCAAAATCAATGAATTTATTGATTTCTTTCTTTTATTTACTTTCTACCCTAAAGCCTTGCTTCAATGTTCTCCAACACTTGAGTGTCAGTGTTGCCAATTACCATGTGAATGAATGTTACTCTGAAGAAACTTTAATTTCATTAACATGTTCTTTAAAATTGAGTAAAGAACTTAAACATAACACCAGTACAAGTTCATCTATAGTAGTGAAGCCACTAACTAAGCAAAGGATTTAATAGATTAATTATCACCTACTCCATATACGAGCCAGAGCTGAAACCGGGTCACTTTTGGTGACCGGACCTGACCCCGGACATAGGCCACCCGGCGACGAGTCCGAAACTTGACCCGACCCAAATGACCAGACTGTCTCTATAATCTGGCCACTCGATAATCGCGTATGACTGATTTTGTTTTCGTGCTCTTGGGCCAGTGTGAGAATTAACGTGGGGAATGAGGGTAAAATCCCCACTGTGAGTCTGAATGTGCACGCAAACGTAATATATAATATATGATTCATCTAATTATTTTCTTATCAATAATATGTCATCCCTCCCTGTAAAATTTCCTTAATTCGCACACTGTCTATGGCTAACACTCTCGGTTTCAATCATCGCTAAAGCAAACACTGTTAATTGAAAAGCCTTAGTGTGTAATAAGAAAATAATTTTAAAAAGCTCTGCTTTGCTCACCGAGACAACGGATTGAAATCACCTCACCGGGCCAGGCAGAGTCTCAAGCACAGCTAGCCCAAAAGTTAACCGGGTGACCCGTTTCAGCTCTGATAAGAGCTTCAGAAGACGCCCTTCATCTACTGTGCTTTCCTATCTTTTTCTGCATTAGCCGACTTGTGTGGAGATAAATCTAAATGTATATGAATCGTCACTAACATTGAGTCTTTTATATTGGCAGTGTTTCCCTTAACTTCTACAAGAGATGCCAAAATAGTACTTTCATTCAAGCCCATAATAGATTCATTCCACACCTGTTCTATTCGCCATGGTTCTACCCTCTGAGTTGTGAAATCTAAAGTTTTGAGATCAGGTAAATGATTGGTCATTAACTTGAGGTTACCTTATCTGGAAAGCACTCAAACTCCAACAAAGCGAAGGAAGGCTCCAAATCTTGGATACGACATACAGGATCTTTCCTGATCCATACGAGACAACACAGTTAAAAATATTGTTCAGCAAGTTTAAACAACAGCAAAAATCGTTTAAAACTGAAAATTTTAATCACACAATTCATACAATTTGAAAGATTCTGTACCTATAAGTTATATTCTTAATGATGTTTTTAACAGATAAACAATTCAGACAGAGCTTGGATATTTAATATCTTTATCTTACAGTTGGCATCACTGCCAAAAGAAATCTCATTCTCTCTTATTTGTATCTGTCTCCCACTTCAGATTTCTTTTCTCTTCTTTTTCTCTCTCTCTCCCATTCTGCCTTTGCATATTGTCATTGTCACTAAGGCTTGCAACAAAAGACCCCCTTTTATAGAGACCATTGTGTCTTGGAGAGAAGTGAAAATTTGGTTGGTTGTGTTGCTTTCTATTTTACTCAACCTCTCCTTTTTCTCTCTCTCTTTCGCTCTCTCCTTCTCTTATCCTCTTGTCGTTCCTGCAAGAGCGCTACCCTGTGCCATGCTGCTACAACAACTCCTTCCAAAAGGGCCTCCACGCGGGGTGATAATTGTGTTAGACTCGAGTAATCAATGTACTTATTGTACAGGACAACGCACATACAATTCTTTCTCGCTGAAAGAACAAAGAAAATAGGGAGCAGAGAAGAAGAATGAAAGAAATAAAGGAAGGAACGTGACGTAAAGAGGGTTACAAAAAAAGAAAACGAAAAATGAACAAGAGAGGACGGGAGAATATTCTCTGAAAGAGTAGTTAAACAAAAGCATAGAAGAGCCTTGGACGAGGAGAAGGCGAAAAAGTAGGGCAATGGTTTGCAAGAGGATTTCTGAACAAAAGTTGTTTAATATTTGACCAGAAAGCATTCATTTAATATACTGGAGAAAAGAAGTAATGAAGGAATGAGGTATCCATTCATTTATTATGACAATGGCATGTTCGATAATCAAAGAAATGTTGCTGTTTTTATGAAGAAAAAAACGACGATGAGTGTGTCCGGTATATAAGTGATTTCCTTATAACCTTGTTTACTGATGTTCCTGGAATTCTAGAATTTCATTGATGGCGTTTATGAAACTTTGGCTCAGGCCAAGATAGAGGAGGGGAGAGAATGTGGAAAAGAAGTCGAACAAGGGCCTAGTTTTCCTAGCAATACAAGTCATCGGAGCAACTCATGCCCAATAATGTAACGTTGGCCCGATGGTTGAAGGTGCCATCTCGACAATAATATACGTTCTGAGCCAAAATTGCCTAATGGCCTTAAAAATTAAATTCAAATTCAAAATTAGACAATAATCTGGTGTGAGTGACTGAGGAAAGACGGATGGTCGGCCGCTGAAATTGATGCCAGGATCCGAACGTGAAGTTAACCTTCTACTAACTATCCTACGGTCGCTCAACCAAGCTGGTAGAGAGTTGGCTTAGTAATCAATAGGTCCCGGTAACGATCCCAACGACCGCCCATTCTGACTGAGGTTTTATCAAGGGTTTATCCTCAGCCAGACCAGGCAAATGCCGGTATGGTACCTACTAATCAGGCCCTGGCCAACTCCCTTCCAACATCCTTGCGGCAACCGTATCCGGCCTGAGCCTGAGATGCCTAAAGGCCATAAATAAATTCAATTACAATCAAAACGGTTGCTCGATGACAGGGAGTCCTTGGTTTCCGAACTACTACGTTTGAGTGTGTCTCTCACTGGAAATCAAATCCAGGACTGCCCGTCATCGAACTCACTGGAACTGTAGGTTTCGTCCTTAACATAACATCCAATAGAAGACAATAGCAAAGAATCATAGGTTCACCTTGTTTAATACAGTAATCACCAATCTCTGAGCACGAATCATCTTGATCACTCAAACGTAAATCAATATTCTACTGATAATTTTCAAATCGCTGGCAATCATGTATCATAGAAAAAATACACATACAGAAGAAAAATCACTCTTCAATTTAATGTCGCTTATTGAGGTTGTCTTATTTTTTTTCTTACTTCCTCGTCGCGAGTGTAAACTAATCTGTAGGATATCTCGACATTTTAACTACCTCTGTTTCCTTTCTCCTATGCTTCTCTTTCCACACATATATGTATATACGAACACACTTGTTTCCTTCCATTCATTTTCTTCTTCGTTCTTGCCACACATTTCGCCCATCCTCCACCTCATCATCCCAACCACCTCTCCTGCTTCTCTTGTGAAAGTCATTTTCTAATCTTGCAAGATTTCCGCTCATATATTGAAGGAAAGAAAATATCCTTTCCTTTTACAAGAAAAAGAAGAAAAAAATCAACACTCTCCTTCCAATACATGTGTTGAAAAATCTCTCCCAAGTTCCAACCCAACCTCTCGTCATTTGCAAAACTTTCCTCTTCGTCTAATCCATTGGTTGCTTATTGACGATAGGCAAATTTCCTGGCATTTTACGAGGAAGAAGTTTTTAAGGGCAATGGAATGAGAAAAGGGGGCGAATGAGTTACAGAGGTGATAGAGGGAGCTAGTTGTATCGTCGATGTTCTTTTATTTGTTGCTTTCTGCCCCCTTCTTATTCCTGGTTTCAGGAGAAAGAGGGAAAAAAGGGGGGAAAGAAATTAGGATTGGGTGAAAGCTGAGATAGCTGATTAACGATACCAGTTCTTCTTATTCTTAACGTATGAGCTGTACCACGAAGGAAAAAGAACATGGTGGAACTGAGAACTAATAGTCATATGTCAAATCTTTCTTATTACAATCTTTACATTTCTGGACGTCAGAGTATTTTGTGGACACTTCAGTCACTCTTTATTCCATCGGAGGGAGAAGAAAAGAGAAAGCAGCGATTATAACCTTAATTGAAGACAGACTGACATCACTATTTACATGGTAATTTAATGGACACAGAGTGACATCAGAAAATCTGAGGCTCATTCGCCATGACATCGTTCTACGAGGATCGACTGCAAGCAAAAGCTTGAATCAGTTCAACCATTTGTGGGGTCACTGTTGCAGGAATCGTCTGCTCTGTGTATGCGCGTTATGATATATGCTACGCGTTTAAGCTCGCAAGGTCTAAAAAAAAATTCAATGCACCTTATACAATAATTAAGAATAGTAATTGAATTTAGAACTATTTTCTTGGAAATACTCACTAAAAGTAAGAGATCTGGTAAAGTTATTGGAGATTTTTTTCTTTGTGGCTTTTATTTCAACCACAGAATAGGAAGCGCATTGATATTCCTCATCAGTCTCTACACCTCTGCTCTCTCTAACAAAAACCTCACATAATATTTGGCCCCCGAACAGTGACTTATTCAGTTTTCACGAAGTTTCGTTGCTAGCTCGAAAAGCAGCAAAGGTGAACTGCGATTGGCTCCGCGAAATCAAATCATCCAATCACGAATTATTTTTAAGGATACAACCATTTCTCGCGATGAGGAAGTGTATTGTTTGACTCATTGACTTGTCTCTTTGATCTTTAGGAACAGAAGACAGACATCTGCGCAACACTTAAAGTACAGTAAGAAAGCAAATTTCTGAAGTATAATCCGCCGAGTTCTATCGTGTTGAACTTAAGAGGCAAAACAAGAAAATGATTATTTATACCAGCAATACATAGAAGTTTAAAGGGTCAACAAACAAGGGCCTGATAGTAGATTTGTAATCAAACTCCTAACATCTCGAGAGGAGCCAGAAGTAGAAAAGGCCAAATACAGCTAAAAGTTTATCCGGATATCAAATAGCTAGTCAACTGGATTTAGAATATCCAAATAATGGATTGAAGATCGGATGAAGAATATCCGGCTGCCTGATAATGGATAAAATCCGGATTTCATAGTCCAAATTATTTTCCATGTAACTAAAATCCGTTTCCCGGATATGTTGCCCGTACTGTATTGAGATACCCATCATCCGGATTATTCGCCTTTTCTGAAATGGGTACCTGATAATGTGGTATCTGGATATAAAATTTTAGAAATTTTTGGATATCTAACCAGAAACGAAGCGAAAACTAGTGTTAAAATTGTTTATTTGGTGTTAAATAATAGTCCTTCGAAAGTGAAATAAGGAATCAGTTATTCGGCCATCTTTTTACTCACTACTTTCAAAGTGACGACGATTGTGATGAGTGTTCTACCTGAAGGCTGGTCCTGACCTGAAGGTCCCTGGGCAAGGTGTTTTGTCATTGCCTTCCATCGGATGAAGTAGACGTTCCAACGATAGGACCTACAGTTTAACGAGGTCAAACCAGTTATGTCCTCACTGGAAATCGAACCTATGACTCCTTGATTACAAGGCAACGAACGTGGCTACTCGTACTGCTCAGCCACAGGGGACACGTACTTTTTAATAATGAAGAAATTAGTCCTCAATATCTTGCATGTCATCCAGTAAGTGTATATAGAGAATCTCCCTATCCGTATGTTAAAGACAGCTTCATTTTAAAAGACTTTATGTTACTCTCTCTCTCTCTCTTCTCGCTCTCTTTTCTCTCTCACTCTCTCTGTCACTTTCAACCCATGCTGTGATACAATAAACAGCTTTCTTTTTCAATCACCTAAACTGATTACTTTTTTTCTTTTCTTTTTTCTTTTAGATGGCACACAGGAAATGATCTTGGAATTGCATGCGTTGGTTCCGTACACACAAGGCATGTTGAATAGAGAGAGTTCTGTCCAACTTCCAATAGCCCCCCCCCCTCCCGCCTCATCAGGGGAAAAATCAACAGAATTTTACGATTGGCTCGCAACACAGAAAACTGCTGGATTGTATTCGTTATTGTTGTTTGAATTTGATTTCTTTATGGTATTTAGGCATCTAAGGCTCAGTGAATGATGTGAATAGAAGTAGTCCAGGACCTTATTTGAAGGTACCATCCCGCACCAAGGAAAAACCCTGGAAAAACCTCAGTCAGAATGGTCAGCCGTTGGGATCGAAGCCAGGACCTCCTAACTATGAAGTCACGCTCTACCACTGACCTATGAGTGCTCATGACCTTGTAAATGAAGCTCTCTGAACAATAATCTGAAGTCAGTTTCTTCCTATTTTTGTTTAGGCGCTCGCGTACTCTAGAAGCTGAGTGCGTAAAGAACCAAATATATCGTAAGAAGAAAGTTGTTGCCTCACCAGAGGGAAAGAATTGAGGTTTCTGCACCTAAATCTGAAGTCAGTTTCTCTATTTTCTTTTGCTTAGATGCTAGTCTGCGTTACAAACGGACCTATGATGAGAAATTATAGCGGGTCCAAGAAGATTTAGATTCGCTAAAAAAAAAGTATTACCCACATAGCAATTCTGACCGATTGAAAAGTGAATCACGATTCCTTTGGTAACTGTGACACCTTGATACAAGCTTATCGAATCAAGCCAAAAATCTTTAAGAAAAATTGAATTACGGTCTAGTTTAACAGAATCAAGGTTGAAAAAGCCTTGCCAATACAAGAAAAGAAAAACAGACAGAAAAAAAAAAAAAAAAAAAAAAAAAAAAAACGAACCGAGGACTACTTGCAAACTAATCCTATGCGTAGTCACCAGATCACGGAACTACCCGCCCTAGCTCGTTTTACAAACGTTATTCATACTTAGTTCATGAATGAGGCCTGCCAAAAGGGTGATAGTTGGCCGAGATTAGCTAATGATGATACAGTCTTGGCACGTGATGGGACTTCAGCACGGTGCGACGACAACGGAAATGCAACAAAATACAATTCGAATCGATTTGATGTTTAATTAGCTCCCTCGTAAAACTGCTTGTTCCAATAAACTTGAATTAGGTTAGTTGCAACAACGAGCAACAATATCAGATAGCATGACAACTTGAAACAAGGATACCAGTCACTTACTTTTAGCTTAACAAACTTGATATTGTGTTCAACGCAATAAACGAGCATAAAAGGAACTTGCTGCAACAATGTTAGTGGCTTGGTTGTTCAATTTTGTTTCATTACACTGTCGCTGTCGTTGTAGTCTAGGACTGTTTCGCCGTAGATTATAACCTTCGACAACACTCATCCTTTTACTACAGGCATCTCTTACGATCTGATGAACTAAGGGTAAATATCGCTTGGAAAGCCAGGTAGATAGTATAATTCCGTAGCCTGGTGACTACCGTATCGGATTACTGTGCCATGGGGCTTCCGATCGATTCTCACCCAGGTCAACTCTTTTCTATTTAAGAAGTACATTGCTTTTCTTGTTAAGGCATTTGGAACCGTGATTCTTGTAAATTAGACAGACTGATTGAACCTTATTTAAACCTTTTTGACTATATATATTAAACTTGCATTAAGTTGTCACACTTGTTGAAGTAAGCTTTATTCACTTTTGAGTCAAGACAAAATTGATATGTGGGATGTTGTTCAAACAAACTATATCTGTTGTTGCAACAAGTGATTTCATGCTTGCTTATTGGGTTTCAACACAATACCAAATTTGATGAGCTCAAAGCAATGGACCGCGAATGGATGACCGCTATGGCTTCAGCACAGATGCAACTTTTAACTCGTCTTTCCGAGACCGTTGAAATGACACCTCTACTCAACTACCTTTGTACCCATAGTAATTCGTTGGTTGAAAGTTGTCGACAGACGGATGGACATATATGATCAATGCAGATTTGAACTCATCTCACCGAGATCTTTCAAACGACATCGCAACCACGTTCGTGGTTCTAGTAATTCTTGAGTTGAAATTTGTTTACAGACTGATCGACAGGCGGTTATATAATCCTTCCCACTTTTGGTAGTGCTGAGCCCTAAAGGTACAAGACTCCGGTCAAGACAAAGAGATAAGAGCCGCTGTGTTGAGTACACAACACCTACTACGAAAAAGAAAAAAAACTAGTGGCAATTAATTGTTCACAATGGCTAGTAAAACCAGAAGCTCTTTTTGGGATCTAATTCCTATTCTAAAATCCGTTTCACAATCTATTTATCATTATTCTCTTTGATCACTGATAAAGACAACTGCATATGGACAAAGACGAAGAAACAAATTAGGGAGCAGGGAGCTTGGAGTATTCACATCAAAGGTATGAGAAATGGCATGAGTTTACCAACAAATGAATAAGAAACCACAGGACGGAAAGAGTTGGACACGGAAGCTCTCCAGTTGAATCTATCCTTGAAGAGAATTACCAAAGAAGAAGAAGAAGAATAGGCGTAATAATAATTTTAAAAAAAAACTAAATTTAATAATAAAAAATGAGTTACAAGACTAATTTTAAAATTAGCATTTTTAATTAGATATACAGTAGTATTTCTTTTTAAATATCCAACAACATTTTGACTTGCAAGAATTTATGAAAAATATAGAATAATACTGATTTTATAGCACAAGAAGAAGAAGAAGAAAAATGCTTGAATAACCAATTTTTACCAACCGTTTGACGTCTTGAATTGATTTGCTTAAAGAAGTTGATTAACTATGCAATTACGTTATTTAATTGCTCCGTCTGCTAAAAGAGCGAAAGGGAGAGGAAGAAAGAGAGAGAGGGGAGGGGGGGGGGAGAAGCCAGCCAAAGAGGACGACATATCATTATTGGGACGGATATTAACTTGTTAACAGAGAACTTTTTTTTTTTTTACTTCCTGAGTTATCTCTGAGATTTTTAGAAAATAAGAATTTGTCTGTTTTTTCCTCCATCTTATATTTTTATCTATTTTTTTGCTTTCTTTATTTTCTTTCCTTCTATCTATCTCTATCAATTTTTCTTTTATCTTCTTCTAATTTGGTTGTCTCCCTTCTCTTCTTCATCTCCTGTTGCTTAGTTTTCTCATCAAAAGGCTGAAATTACCTTTTTTTTTCTAAGAAAAGAAAGAAAAAAGCATTTTTTTTCTCTCCACACATTTTCTTCTTAAATAAAGCAGACTTTTTTTTTATGGTAGCCACCACAGCTAAAGTTAATTTCCGCCTCAAACTATCGGACTTTTTAATATCTCTCTCTCTTTCTCTATATATGAAGAACTTATGTCTCTGTGTGTGTATATGTCCATAAGGATATCGAAACTATAAGCCACATCTTTTATAATCTACGATATACCGTGTTGTTCGGGGGTGGTGATGACACGAGTTGATTGGATAACATGAAGATCATGGCGGGACCACTTCTAGATTAAGAGAATCTCGGGATAGTAAATGCCACCTGGAAGAAACATCATCTTAACGTCACATGTTGAACTATGAACAGTGAGTGGGGCTTAGCGAAAGCGCTTGCTTGCAACTGTCTCGGCGAATTAGGCGGTAGAGCGGTTAAACGCTGACCGGAAGGCCGAGGTTCAATTCCCACTCAGATCAACTTCTCTTTACAACAGCATTATTTCTCCTTGTTACTACACATATTTACGAACTGTAATTGGTTAAAATTTGTTTAGTTTCTCGGAAAGTGAACATTCCTGGAACATGGTTGGCGGAGAAGGAAGAAAGACTCTCTTGGCCTTCTGGTAAGATAAAGATAAAAATGAGTTGTATGGGCGGTAACAGCACTATGACTTACGCCCGTCCCGTTGGCCTTCTGGTGTTTAATTGTGAACTCAACTAGTGTTTTGTCTGACAAGGCATCGACACACTTATATTCACATTGAAGATATGAAGTGTGAAAATTAGTGAGACTACCCAAGTAGCACATAGATATCGGTCGATATCAGTAACGGACGGTTTACGATATCGATCGATGTTGTTATTCGATTTAGATCAATATAGAATGACGAACAATTCGGTCGATATTTCGGATATCGAAGATCTATGTCAGTAGATAACGGAGACCACTATCAATCGTTATCGAAAAGCATCATATTTCATCACGATAAAATTATTGTTTTTATAAACAGAATTAGTTTTAGAAAAAAAAAAGAGATCTTTATAACATCCTGACTTTATTGAATTACGGCCCGTGTCGTCTGTTTTTGAGGTACAATTAAAATATCTTCATCTGTCTGTGACTGGAATCTTGTGCATTGTTCTCCAGCTCTCTAGCCAGTACGCTATAGGCTTAAGGTTTATGTACAACAACGATCTCCAACAAAAGATGGCAGCACTATCTCCGTATATGCCTAATGTATCTTTATCGTTGCACGAAATTTCAATGCTGCTCCTACAAATTCAAGCCTAGAGAGTTCAAACTTTCAGGGAAGGAAGTTCATAACCAATTCAAGAGTTGGATCAATGCCGATTTTTTATTTTCGTTTTTGTTAAATTCTTGAAAGAGCTTCATTTTTACAGGTTTTGATATTCACAACAACAATCAAGTTTTCTTTGAATGATTTCTAGTTGAAATACAACAGTTAAAGTTTCAGGAGCAAAATTGGATGTCGAAATATTGGACCACACCAGTGTCGATCGATACTGATTCAGAACAACCAACCATGATCAACATTCGCGTTATTGATCCAATATTGGGTCGATATATAGGGTGAGTAGTGGATTGACTATGGCTATGAATTACATATATGAATACCACAGGTGTAGAAGGTGATATAGTCCACATAGAAAATTTGATTTTTGTGAATAAAGAAGGTGAAAAATCTAATCCTCGTCTGTTCAAAGCAAAAGAACTTTGACTTTCGTTCATAGGACCAGAGTCTAGGCGCCCTAGGCCCATGAGTTCCAGCGCCCCGCCTCTCCCGTCTTTTCCCCTTTCCTCTTTCACATTACGACAAATTAGTTTCCTCCGAAGTCCTCTCGCCATTTTATAATAATAATAATAATGCGATAATAATTATTTAACTCTGCTAATTTAATTATTTACAAAATACTGAATAGCTGGGTTGACCATAGAACGGATAAAGCTAATAGAGAAAGCATTACGTCATCAATGTGATACCGTTTCTAATTCCATTGACAGCCATATTGGTAGGACACAATAACACACTCCCATAAGCAGCAATGGTAAAGTCTTCACATTTTCTCTTCACTATTAACATTTATTGATTCATCCTTTTTGCCACTTCTCTTTATGTAGAGAAAAAGAAACATAGGTTTACATAATTGAACCCTGCAGTCTATCTCAGTCGGCTAATCGGTTCATCCGTCAATACGTCGCTCCTAAAAACTAGCAACTTCAAAGTTACAAAATGTCTAGGAATGGACGAAAGCGACGCTACAAACTCATTCGTTACGTGTGGGATTAAAGTACCATCTACGGGACTATTTACCTCATAAAGATATAAGATCAAATTAGGGAGAAAAATAAGGCATATTTCTATTTTCATAAAAGACAGATTAGGATCTATTTTGAAATGTTTAAGATCTTTAGCCACCTTTGGATCAGATGGGGATAGGCATGGGAAAGTAGCGGCCGGTGTCTTAGTTAAAGTACAATCCTGGCGTTCGTGTGCTGAAATAATAAATAATCCCTATGTTAATTCAACATTTTTCGGTGTTCGAGCGTGACTACCACTTTTTGTATTAAATCAACACAACTCACGGTGTTAATTAGCCATCAAATAAGTGTTTGTCTGTCGCCATCTTGATCGTTTACTTTCATAGAAATGGAACATATCCTCAGTGAATGGGAATTCTGATCATTAGTTGACAAATGTAAAGCGATTAAAGAAGGACATAAGTCGTGCGAATAACTTTATATTTGAGGTTTAGGTATATATTTTTTAACCCTATATTTTTTGAATATAGCATTTTTTTTTCTGTCTGGCGATTTAGCCCAGAGCGGTCTTTCGACTATAAGATCATGGGTTCGAATCCCACCTCGGGCATTGATGTTTATGTGTGTGATTTTAACTTAGATTTAAGCGAGAACAAGTTTAAAAAGGTATAACAAGTTGAACAAGTAAAGCCTGCTTAGGGCGATCCAAGCTTAAAATAAGAGGTAAGACTGAACTTCTAACTCAAGAACTCATATTCAAATCTCGCTGCAGCCGTAACTTTATTTCTTGCTGCTGGTACCGAAATCAACATCGTGTGTTGTGTAAATTTAACACAAAAAGTGGTAGTCACGCACGGACACCGAAAAGTGTTAAATTAACGCAGGCATTTTTTTTACTGTGTACTCATTGCGGACCCGGGAAGACAGGTTAGGGAAATACACTTTAGTTTTCCTCATATTAAAATATCTAACGTAAACTATGCCCTCATGCACATAGAGTGCTTCAAAACAAAGTACGTACAGTACCATGTTGTCCATTGGCAGTGGTATAGATGACTGCCACGCTCTATATGACTAAATATAATCATTGGTGTGTGCAAAGGCACGATTAGGAATAACTAATATTCCTAATATAAGTACTAATAATTGTTTTACTAAATTCTAATATGTAAATTAACCTGGCTTTAAATTGCCTGAAATCAGTTATATACGAGGGGCGCCCGGATAAAACGTGATGGTGTTTGGCTTCTTTAAATATTTTTTTTTCGTCTCGCGTTTTAAATAGCGATTTCTAATTTTTCCTTGTAAAGTGCACCCCTTGGGAAGTTACGCTCCCTAGGCCCGGGCCTAGTGGTAAATCCGGCCCTGAATAGACATAGCTTGTCTATCCTTTCTGCAAATTTGATCAAATATTTTCTGTAAAGAAACGTGTTACACATTTAAATCCGCCATGCTTTTCAAAATGATGAAATGTGTTTTGTTCACAGAGTTTCAGTCAGGATTCGATTTGTGCAATTTCCAGAGACAGGGAAGAATTTCGTAGACTAGTAGAATGCCGTATTTTATGTTTGTTCATATCCCAGCTCTGGGGAGATTTCGGAAATCAGAACCTGGGATACACTGCAAAAAATAGCTGTGTTAATTCAACACAATGCGGTGTCCCAACGTGACTACCACTTTTGTGTGTTAAATCAACACAACACACGGGTTGATTTCGGTACTGTGAAAAAAATATATACGGCTGCAGCTAGATTTGAACACGAGTTGCTCAGTTAGAAGTCGAGCGTCTTACCGACTTTGCTAAATCGTCGGACAGAATAGGCATTAGATGCAAACGATATTTACTAACAACATTTGAGTTAAACGACTACACTATAGATTTAAGCAGTGAAGGGAGTACAATATATGTTGTTGAACCCCTAAAACAAACTAAGTTACTTGCACGACTTATCCCATGGATTAATCACTTCCTATTTGTCACTTGGGAACCAGAGTTCCCATTCATTGAATATATCCTATTTCTATGAAAGCAAGCAAGATGGCGACAGTAAAACACTTGAGCAGGATTACTGCTTATCGTAACAACATGTCAAATGCTGCGCTTGCTTTCATAGAAATGGAACATATTCTCAGTAAATGGGGACTGTGATCCCTAACTGACCAATGGAAAAGTGATTAAGTCATGGCATAAGTCGTGAGAGTAACTTTGTGTGTGTTTGGGGTTCAGCAACATTTTTTATCTTGTATATTGTTTTAATCTATTGTTGTTTCTGTCTGACGATTTAGCAAAGTCGGTAAAACGCTCGACTTCTAACTGAGCAACCCATGTTCAAATCTAGCTGCAGCCGTATATTTTTTTTCTCCCAGTACCAAAATCAACACCGTATGTTGTGTTGATTCAACACACAAAAGTGGTAGTCACGCTGGGACACCGCATTGTGTTGAATTAACACAGCTATTTTTTACTGTGTAACATTTGCAGAGAGGGGGAAATCCCAACCTTTACCCGTTACAATTCGAACACTGACTTCAGTCTTTATTTATCACTTTAGCAAGATTGTGGTTTTGTGGTGCCTTTGAAAACTCTAAGAATTTTTCAGAAAAACGTAAGAGTTTCATACAAAAAATCCAATAGTTGCCTTTTTAAATTTTGAAGTTAAGATAAAATAAAAAATATAATGTTTTCTTGTGACTCTCTTTCTTGATGAAAGTATGTTAAAATGAACGTATGTGTATGTTATATGCATTATTCGATTTGTCGTGAGGGAAGTCGGAGATTTCCCCTGATATCTGAGGATTTCATCCCCGGTTGTAGATTCCGAATATTATCCCAATCAGGAATAAAATCTTTGTATTTCTACAGAAACAGGTAGTAAATTGAAACTTACGAGCAACCACTAGTTTTCGGATCCCCCCTTCGTAATATATAACAAATCGAACACTGGCTATATGGAGGAGACACGGGGAAGTAGCCAGATAAGTAAAGGCAACACATATGATATGTGGGCAGATATGATAACAGCCTTGAATCAGGATCTGAAGAACTATCCCTGACGCATAACTGAACTCAATCAAAGGTCCCACGAAATTCCACACAACAGATAATGTTAGTCGCAATGAAAAATCTATTCTAGATTAGGAAAGTTTCCATTTGTTCTGTTTGCACAAGAAGTAACTGATAATTTCATTACCGTTCAGTAAGAACTTGTTTCGTTGTTAGGTGACTTGTATGAAATAACTGAGGAATAGCATAGAGGTAACAGGCCTGTTTTCTCATCGATAAGTCCGTAGTTTACACCTCTATACTGTCTGCTCATTCTAACTAAACCATTTATTACGATTTATTTCCTTATCATCAGGTGAAGTCTTCGTCTTGGTGAGTGATAACACTCGCTGAGGGGTCCTGGCTTCGATTCCCCGGTCAAGAGGACAGAAGTGGTTTGGAGCCCACGTTAAACCATAGGTCTCGTCCTTACGACGTCTTCTCCATCCGATGGAAGGCAATAGCAAATACTATTGTTTCATCTTGCCCGGGGCTCTTCAGGTCAGGGCCTCCTTCTGGTAGTACACCCACCATCATCATTAGGTAAAACATGGAAAGAGATGTTTCTTTAATTGGACAAATACTCTTTCAGTTGATCTCTGACTTTCGTGGCGTGAGCGTGACGTGGAACCAAAATCACGCTCAAGTTTACCCAGCAGCCGTAGTTCAGTTGGTATATGGTTGATTCATACTCGGGAGGTCCTGGACTCGATACCACAGGCGATCATCCTGACTACTTTTTCCCTGGGTTTTCCGTTAGTCACACGAGACAAATGCCGGGATGATATCTTCCAATTATGTTCTGATCGTTTCCTTCCCGCATTCTTTCCCCTTTTCTATCCCAACCTGAACCATACACTGCAAAAAATAGCTGTGTTAATTCAACACAATGCGGTGTCCCAGCGTGACTACCACTTTTTGTGTGTTAAATCTACACAACACACGGTGTTGTTTTCTGTACTCGGAGAAAAAAAGTTATGGCTGCGGCGAGATTTAAACATGGGTTGTTCAAGTAGAAGTCTGGCGTCTTACCGACTTAGCAAAATCGTCAGGCACAAGAGGTACTAGATCCAAACGATATTTAGTTAACAACATTTGAATTAACGACTACAGTATAGATTTAAACAGTGTATGGGGATTAAATATATGTTGCTGAACCCCGAAAACAAACTAAGTTACTTGCACGACTTATCTCATGGTTTAATCAATTCCTATTTCTCAATTGGAAACCAGAATTCCCATTCATTGAGAATATTCCATTTCTATGAAAGCAAGCAAGATGGCGACAGCTAAACATTTGAGCAGCATTACTGCTTTCTTATCGTAACAACATGTCAAATGCTGCGCTTTCATTCATAAAAATGGAACATATTCTCAATGAATGGGAATTCTGATCCCTAACTTACCAATGAAAAAGGGATTAAATCATAGCACAAGTCATTAGACTTTGTTTGTGTTTGGGGTTCAGGAACAATTTTTTATCTCTATACTGTTTGAATCTAGTGCTCTTCCTATCTGACAATTTACTCAAATCGATAAGTCGCTTGACTTCTAACTGAGCAATCCATGTTCAAATCTCGCTACAGCCGTATTTTCTTTTCTCCCGGTACCGTAGTCAACACCATGTGTTGTGTTGAGTTAACACACAAAAAGTGGTAGTCACGCTGGGGCACCGCATTGTGTTCAATTAACACAGCCATTTTTTACTGTGTAGGTGCTTAAAGGCCGTAAATCAATTGAACGTTGAAGTTTTACTCCGAGGCACAATGTGGGTGAACAGATCAAAATAAGATTATACTGGCAACGAAAGTGGTCCTTTCCCATCACTCTATCTGCCTCGAGGTGCAGGAAGAAAATTTTCTTTCCTATCCGGACAGGACCAGGACAAATTAGAGAAAAATTTCTCCCAAAATCGTGAAATTTTCAGACGTAAAATTATCGTGAATATCCGAACAGTCGGGAGTCTCCGAGTCTTGAGACTTCCCGACGATCGCGTATTCCTAGCTGAGAAGTCGACTGCTCGGGAATTCCTTCCTGACTGTTTATATACTTCGCAACGCCGCTGGTATTTCCAGCTGTCTAGACTGCTCGACGGCTCATGAACTCCCAGCTGTCTTGACTTCTTGACGGCTCGAGTATTTCCGGCTGTGTAGACTGCTCGACGTCTCGGGTATTCCCGGCAGTCTAGAGTTCTCGACGGCTCGGAATTCCCGACTATCTAGACTTCTTGAGTTTCCAACTCTAGACTTTTCGATGTCTCAGGAATTTCCGACTATCTAGACTTCTCGACAGTTCGTGAATTACTCTGGTGACTTTCTGTCGTCTCGAGAATTCTTCGGGTCTCTGGAATTGTCGATCTCTCGGGAATTCCCGGAAGTCGACGATTACAGGATCTCACCAGAAAAGCCGGCTGAACTAAGTACTCTTTCGTCATATATCTTTCTAACATGAAATCTGACTATGAGGTGTCGAGTTCTTGAAATAGGAATCTATACATTCGATGTTATTTATTTTGTGAAATACAAAAAGGAAAAAGAAGTGGGTCATTACACGATGACAATTTAAAGGTCACTCTGATATAGAATAAGACGAGATATTGACATATTAACATTTCACTTCCCCACTTTTGATATTTCAATTTTCTTGAGTCTTCTTTTTTTCATGTTATTTACCTTCTTTTAAGACAGAATTATCTCTCTTTTTCAATATGTTGGTATCTCCAATTCTTTACATTTCTTTGTTATTGAATTCAGAAATAAACAAAACGAAAACCTTAAAGAAAGCCACGACACAATAGAAATTCAAATATGTTGAAAACTGACTATATTGATACAGTAAAATAACATCACCTGCTAAACAACAAACCAAGAAATAAAAAGACTTTTTTTTTTATTATTAATAAACACAGTATAACTGATCAAAGAAGAGGAAATTTTCATAACATTTCTTTTTAACTGAGAAAAAATATTGACAAAACTAGAAAAAGAAAAGATATGAATTGAATGAAAGGGAAAAAATGAATTAACATGTAGATAAGAGATATATATAAAAAGGTACTTACCATGAAGAGCGTTCACTGTTTCTTCAAAACGCAATTCTTCCCTTTCGACGTTCTTTTATTCCAACAACAAAAAAATCAATCCATTTGTGTCACTTGTGACAAGAGCACTGTCCCTCTACCAGATCACAAAAAAAAACTGACACACATGCACAGACTTCACACACAAACACCTGTAGAATAAGAAAACACACATTTTCAGAAGCTGATTTCTATATAAACTTCACTATTGTATATTCTAGAAACTAAAATGCACGTGGAAAATCTTCTAAAAAAAAAAAAAAAAAAAAAAGTTTACACATCTCCTATTATTGTCGTTATTACAGTATCTTTCCAATAATTTTTCCTTCCACAATTGACTTGGAATGTCACACACCTTTTTACTTCCATGAAAGAAACACTTTTTTTTTCTGAATAGTTTAAGAAAAAAAAATAATAATAATGCCACTTCAGAACATGCACACTCAAGAAAAAGAATTAATGGCAAATTTGAACAATGGTGCGTGAAATGTGGCAATGAACACTATTCGTATAGGTGTTCCTGTTTCAGCAAAGAAAGACTAAAAAAAAATGACTTCGTACTTTACTCTCCTTGAAAATGAAAGAGATTTTTGTCACCTGTTTTCATTAAACAAAACCACTTCACAATGCATACCTAATGTAGGTAAACAACACACTCGCTCACTGTTCAGTTGTACGCACACATCTACAGAGAAAATATACAAGTGTTACGAGAATATCTATCCATGAGAGATATACTCTGTAATACGCACAAAAAGTGTATATTGTTTCTAGTTCTTCCTGTATGTGTGCGTGCTAATTATGTACGTATATGTAGACACACTTATGTTATCAGTCACTCAAGCACTAGCACATATGATCTTGTCCTTCGATATAATGTCGAACAACAGCGAAAACTTTTAACGAAATCGTTTACCAAGATTTACAGTAATTAGGTTACCACACTTTAGAGACCCATATATAGCAAACTAACTTTCATATTGTTGTAGGTGGTACTGATGGACAGATTTTAAAAATAAGTCAAGCAAAATTCTGTAGTTAGTGAAGCGTTCGGAGAGCGAGCAGAGTTAAAGTGGGGGAGAAGATGACGCCTCCTCAATGGGGGAGGGGAGAAAGGGGGCTAAGTATGGGCAGTAGTCAGGAGGAACAATATTTCAACAGGAAAGAGACACACTGTACTCAATTATCAGTTCTTTTGTGGCGGCGTGTTCCAAAAGTGTTTGTATATACATGTGTTTTCTCTTTCATAAGAGAGAGAGAAAAAAGCCAAAAAGGATATGGTGTTTTAGCTCAAGCTCATCCAGGTGGCAAAGGGTGGTAAGAGACGGGGAGGGGAGGAAGAGGGAGGGGTCAGAACAAAAAAGAAATAATAGTTGTAAATGAAGAGATCCTTGAAGACATTCGCAGGCCTGCAATTGTCTGAGTTAAGAAAGAAGACAGAATCCTACATGATAATTATCCCCTCGAAAAATGTTGTTTAAACTTACCATCTCTGTTCTACCCCCTTCTCCCCCTTTCTATACCATTCTGTGTTCGTGTGTGTGTGTGTGTGAAAGAGAACATGCTTACTTTCCCCCCTCCCTCCCTTAAGACAACACAGGTTTTTCCCTCAAGACCATTCTTTTTTTGTATAGCACCATCCCCCACTTCATTCCATCAATGTGTACAATGCTACAAACCATCACACTCCTCCACCCATTTTTATACTAATCCTTCCACCACGCACAACTATATATACATACATATAAATATACACACTACATTATCTTTGCGTAGACCTTTTTGGAATATTTTCTTGGACGCACACATCTCAGTAAGTGGTTTGTCTTGCAAAGTTTGCCAAACTACTCAAGAAAGTTGTCTGTGTGTGTGACTGAGGAAACAGAGAGAGAAAAAAAAGGATCATAATAATGAAAGAAAGAAAGAGAAGGAGGTTTTTCAAGAATAGAAAGAGATAAAGAAAGACAGAAGAGTAGAAAAGGAACAGGTGCTCTTAGTTCATTGTTGAAGGAGTTTTGTTGAGTGAGTAAGGGAACTGTATTGTTCCTCTGGCTCAATTTGTGAAGTCGTCATCCATTTAGTACCTTTTGTTGGACTTTGTGAGGCCGTGGGTGTCTCTTGACAAGTTTGGTAAACGGCCCCATGTGTACACACCGTTGTTTGAAAAGCAGCACAGGTGCACAGTCCGAGCAAGGGAGAATATTCTCTCTCTCTCTCTCTCTCTCTCTCTCCTCTTAGCAGCATCAAACAATTCCCACTCCACTAGTCTGACCAATGTAAATGTTTGCTTATTAGGCCATCCAATGCAACAACTGCCGTCTTGCAGACACACACACACACAGAGAGAGAAAGAGAGAGAGAGAGAGAAAGAGAGAGAATCACACAAAATCCTCACTATAACAGAGACAAACAGTCAGAAGAAGTAACAGAGAAACACAAAAGATAACACATTAACAAACATCAAACCACCAAGTCGAAGGAAAACCAACTACCAAACCAAAGATGTTCAGAACATGTTCTTGAGAAATGGAGAGTGAGGAAAAGGCTGATTTTTACAGAAAATCATTCAATATATATATATATGTTTCGATTTCTCTGTGAAAACTCAGTTTTTGATTTTTTTGTTCAGAAATCGATTTCTTTTTTTCTCTTTCTGTCATTCTTTAAAAAAAGTAATACAGCAGAAATATTCTGGCACCGGCACTTCATTTGAAATTTACATAATATTTTCCATGGCCGGGACCGGGACTGGGACTCGAATTAGGATCTCGCAGTTGCCGGTTGAATACTGTTCATTACACAACTACGGCACGGCCAATTCTCTGTGTATGTAGAGAAAATGTTCCTCACATCTCATCTCGACGCTCTCCCAACATTTCTGATAAACAAGGTTCCCTTGTAAGAAAAGGATTGCAAAAGAATCCACAACTAGAATCTTCGCCGTAGCAAAGTACCTGGACCTCGTAACCAGCATTTAGGAGGTGTGATAGAGTCGAGATGTGAGAAAGATTCAACATATACAGAAAATCGACCGTGCCGTGGTGGTGTAGTGGGCAGCATACCCAACTGGAAGATTCGGGTTCGAGTCCCGATCACAGCAGTTGTCAATTTTTCTGTGGTAATTTCAGGATTTGCTGTACACAACGTTCTCTTGTAAGGAACGAATAACAAACAAAATTTTATTTAGACATCTTAAAAAATCGATTTTGAACATATTCAGACATCGATTTTTAAAACGAAAGACAAAAAGGGGTTATCGAACTAAAACAGAAGATGGTAATAAATAAATTAATAAATAAAACGAAAGATCGTCTTTTAGCAACAATATTTTGAGCTGAGGTATAAACTCATATGGTTCCTGACGACCGCATGTTTGAGCCGTTAAGCCAGCCAATGACTCGAAAGTTCTGGGTTCGAATCACGGCTGGAGTAGTGTTTGTACACAATCCAAGACGAAACAGAGAAACGTCTATGGAAAACGAGACGAGACCATATTCTGGACAAGATATTTTCGAGATAAGACAGCCTCAATCTTGTCTCGTGGGCAATACTAAGCTGGACCACAGATACTTGTAGATTTTGTAAACTTAAACAACATACGAAATAGAGATAAGCTGAAGTCATGACCCAAAGTGGGCCTAAAATCCAAACTTTACCAAAGTGTTCTCGCATGGTTCCATTAGAGTTACGCTGGGTTCGAATTTACGACCTCTCGAATGCTACATGAACAGACCGTTCCGTCATCGCCTAGACGAGCTTCACCATACTTCTATCTCCAGCTATGAGAAAATAAGCTTGAAAACGAGATGGGTAGTTTCGAGCAACGTTTTTTACTTAGAGAAATTAATATTTTCGATTGATTCACAGATTTTGGATCTTATCTCTAGATTCTTCTTCTTGATAATTAGACTTCGCCGGTATCGTCTAGTGTTAAAAGATATCTCCTTTAAGACCGGAAATTCAAAAATAAAAGCTGGTCCTAAAAAGGCAAGTGAAAACCAATTTTGTTTTGATAAAAATATAAAACTCAAACTTCAGTAGTAAATTTTGTGGTTTGTTTCACCACAACCTAATCACTTTAACCAACGCAACACAGCATGAGAATCTCCAAGTAGAACATTTTTCTTTTAATGAGATGTTTAAGTTCAGTAAAGATCTAAAGCTGAAACCGTGTCACTTTTGGTCACATAGTCCAAAACTTGACCCAATTGGACCTGCCTGGGAACTTAATAATCTACGAATTTTTGACGTCGTATTTTAGTATTCCTGTTCTGGGGGATAATACCTCCGGTCTCGGTTACCTCTGAAATAAACCCTATTCAAACGCACAAGGAAATTAAAAATTCTGCTTTGCCGTCCAAGTAACTGAAAAACCGAAATCCGGTTACCGGGTCCCAAGCAAACACCCAGTCCCCTGGTCCAAAACTTGACCCAATTGAACCTGAGACCCCTTTCAGATATGGCAAAAACATATTTATATTTGGTAAATAGTGGTGGTGCGGGAAGACAAATTTTGTCGAGACTGAACAGGAACGGGATGAGAAAATTTCTGGAAAACTCGATACATTTTCGGGACGGGAAATTGCCGGGAATTCCCAATGTCCTGTAAACTCACTACTCCCGAAGTTTTGGAATTGAAGAATTTCCATACTTTCCGACTTTTCGAAAAATTCCCGAAAATCAGACCGAACTTTCCAGAAAGTCGAGACCGGGACAGGAATTTTTCACGATTCTCTTCCCAGAACTTTTGGTACTCCACACTCCTATTCAGAACCGGATTAAGAGGAGGGCTAAAGGGGATGCAGCCCAGAGGGCCCCTACTGGTTCAGGGGCCCCGCTAAAGGTAAATCAATAATGTATGTAAGTAGTAAGTAACCTAAGAACTACAGGGAATAGGTATCGGAGACCCTAACAGAGTCAATAACCCAGGGGGCCCCAAATAGCTTAAACTAGCAATACTTCTATTTATTAACTACAAAAGCAGACCACAAACAAAACAATACAACGCACACACAGTTTGACACAACATTAATGGAATACTTGAACGTTGTCTTCGTTTGTAATTGTTGAACCGACAGGATCTTTTCCTTTGTTATTTACACATTACTTCATTCAACGAAGCAGAAGAACAAAGCTAAAAGACAAAAAACTCTCCACCGGCGAAAAATAAGTAAAAAAATACATCCTTTCGACTCCTTCCTCGAAGGTCAGTTCTTCAACAAGAGTCGGCATACAGAGCCTATA
>JAGDQP010019781.1:638-34344 GCA_022664845.1 Lepisma saccharinum | reverse complement strand
ACTAATTTACATAAAGATATGCAGATTTTATAATTTATATACAAGAGGAAAACTGGCTGCATCAAGCCCTATTGAGTCATTTTTTTTAGAGAATCGGTGAATCCATGATATTCCCAAAAATGTGTGGAAATCAATGTTTAGTTGGACCTTTATTTTGCAGGTCAGCGCAGCCTAATATCACAGCCTCGTAAATCCTGGAGCAGTTTTTATTCCGATTGCTGGTTGCGGCTGAGCCAGCATGAAGTTGGCCCATATTTTTGATTTCAAGGTCAAACCTAGCGTGCATATTGCACAAAATATGCACTAAATCCTGGAGCGCTCTTCATTCCGAAAGTTTGATGTAGTTTGGTCAATCACATGTCCGGTCTATGTCAGTCACAAGTCTGAAGGACGACGTCCTTGGACAAGCACATTTCCAAAAACAGGAATGGGTAAAGTATCCGACAGAACCTTTGTGTAGCTACTATGGAAGTAAAGTGAACCGTCAGTGATTTGTCATTGCTTTCCATCAGATAGATATGACGTCCTGAAGACGTAACCTACAGTTTAACATGAATTCCGAATAATTAAATTCAGTCAGCCATCACTGAGTACAGTTCTCAAATGGTTCGGATTGGATCTGGTTGGGGTCGAACTCACTTAGTTGAACCCGGCCCTACCCGTTAAGAGCGCTACCACCAAGAATGGAAACGGTTGACCCAGTTTCGGCGGTAAGCAATTTGAAACATTCTGCGGAAAAAATAAGGGGCCCTTTGATAAAGTGCTTAAAATTACACGATCTCTGTGTATATATATATATATATATATATATATATATATATATATATACATTTTCAAATTTCTTGTACGTTTGATGCCCCTGGCCTTTGACGGCCTGTAACTGAAGATACGATAAACTTCAGTGACTGGAAATGTCGTAAAAACGAAACAGCGTGTAATTGATGAACAGCGCAACACCAAAAATTTTTGTATATTATATATTTTTCTCATAATAAGGTTTTAATTGCACCAAAAGTGTGTAAATCCCGTATCCCTAGCACCAGGAGAGTTCATAATTATACTTATTTTTTTACGAGAAACGGAAAAACGTTCAAACGAATGGCTTGTATTACTGTCAAAACATAAGTCTTCAAAATAGAAACGCTTACGAAATCAGAATCATTTTTATAATTAAATTATAAATTGCTTTTCAATATCCCTGTAAAATGTCCACTCTGTTACGCTTATTAGTTCACACATATTTCAAATTCGTCCTGGCAATATTTTTACACTGGAGCATCATGGGAACATGAAGGTGATAACATGGACAACTGCTTTGTGTAAAGAGTATTTTGTTTCCCGTACGAAGATATAGTTCAACGTAAAGGTGAGTGCATTTCTCGATCATCTACTCTGCTACATATGATATCTGGTGTAGTAAAAAGTAATCCATTATTTTTGCATGACATTGAAGGCTTGACTTACCATAGTTAGAATGATCCGATTTAGGTCACATATGCGCCGTTTTGTTCGATAACGTGTTGCCATTTGGAAGGTAATATCATGATGCCTCTCTCATAGAAGCCCTTGTCCCTATTGGCAAAAAATTGAGACAGTCGATGTTCACAAGCCTCTCTTGACGCGAATTTTGCACCAGCAAACGTGTTCGCCATGGACAGGAACAGATGGTAATCACTCGGTGCCAGGTCCGGACTATAAGGTGGATGCATAAGAACCTCCCAACCAAGCTCCCGGAGCTTCTGGCGAGTCACTATCGATGTGTGTGGCCTGGCGTTGTCCTGGTGGAACACAATGCCTCTCCTATCCGCCAAAGCTGGCCACTTCTTGGCGATTGCTGCCTTCAGACGGTCCAATTGTTGACAGTATAGTTCCGAGTTAAGGGTTTGGCCGTAGGGGAGCAGCTCATAGTAGATAATTCCCTGCAAATCTCACCAAATACACAGCAAAACCTTCCTGGCCGTCAATCCTGGCTTGGGCACCGCGCTTCGACCACGACCGTTTTCGCGTGACGTTGTCGTAAGTGATCCACTTTTCATCACCAGTCACCAACCGCTTCAGAAATGGGTCGCTTTTGTTGCGATTCGGAGATGGAAATTCGGTCCATGAGGTTTTTTTGCGTTAACTCGTGTGGCACCCATACATCAAGCTTCTTTTTGTATCCAGCCTTATGCAAATGGTTCCACACGGTTTTTTGTGCAATGTTTAGCTCTTGGGCAATCGAAACAGTGTTTACATGACGGTCGGACGCGACAATGTCCATGTTTTATCGACATGTTCGACACGTGGCCTTCTAGTGCGTGGTACATCTTTGACGTCAAAATTACCGGCACGGAATCGACGAAACCAAAATTGCGCGTGATTGGCTGTTACAGTATCAGGACCATAAACACTATTCACATTTGCAGCCGCCTGGCTTGCGTTTTCGCCTTTATCGAAGAAAAACTGTAAAATATAGCGTATTTTCTCTTTGCTAGTGTCCATTTTGACGCGCGCTCACACAACAATGAGTCAACTCATCACAACTATCTGAACAGTGTTTGTAGTACGCAATCTCATCGTTTGAACGCCATCTCGTTGAACCCGATCGGACTTATACAACGCGAGATACAGATCACTGAAGCCATCTATTGGCAAAATAATGGATTACTTTTAGTACATCAGATATTATCATTAAAATAATAGTTGTGTCGCTTCTCATTAACTTGTGATTTGTCATTCTGAATCTCTTAAGTATCTGAAAATTTCTTGGAAATATAAGTTTAATATCCTTGTCTCGCTTTCGTGTCAGTTCAATGTTTTCTCCACTCTGTTACTTTTCACTCTGTTACCTTTTTGTGACTTAACTGTGAGTGAAAAATGTCAGAAAATTACTCTAGGATTATTAAACTGAAAACATTTCTGTGTTTTGATATGAGGGACTTTTCCCCGCCCAGAAATGTGTAACTATAATTCAAATAGATTTTATTATTCAATATACAAATGCTCGGAAAAAAAAATCATTAATTTCTACTAATATCAAATATTTTGTGTATATAATCTCTGTTTTATTAATATGTATTTATCTGTTTACTTTAGGATGTATTTTTTTAGGGGAAATGGCGGACAGTGAGTTCTATTTGTTAGATTTGGTTAGGTGTCCTCAGCTTCTGTATTTCGGAATATTTTTTAAATGATCGTGTGTAATCGTTACTTCGTCAACAGTAATTTTGTATTCTACCGATCAAAAATTTTGCGGGAATCTTAGGGCTGCAACTTGCAGCTATAAAAAATATCAGCGTCCTTTTTGATGTCTCTTTTACCGGGTATTTGCTACTTGAATCGTACTAACGGGACTCTTCAGTTATGATGTGAACGGAGCGAAACGTAAGTCGGCCTCGGATGGAACAATTCTTCGCTGGGAAGCAAGCAGCAGAACGGAGAAGTTAAAGTATGTCAGTTAACGGTTCTTGTCTCGAACCGCGCCAAGTAAGTAGCGAAAGTTTGGCTTTAACTTCATAGGCAGGATGCAATTTCAAGTTTATGAATATGTGAATTGAGCTACATATTGACAGAGAATTTCAGTTTTGATATAAGCAGTACGAAATAATGAGATACCTTGTTATCGTCAAGAAGGTCTGTTATCACGATAGGTTCTTGTTGACACTGTATTTGCAAGGCAGGTTAGCAGGCCGGTAGACAACCCTACCTTCATAGTGCCAGTAAACAAGGTCTTGTATCCGATCACAGAACCGTGGTTATGATTAGGGCTGTTTTTACGGCTAGTTCACAGACTGAGATCTAAGGATGGACTCGCAAGCTGAGAAAGCTGTTACTAATGTTTTTATCGTCAAGAGCGAGCCGATTATCAAATGTAATGCAAGGATTCGTCAGATTAATCACTAAATGTTTTAATGTGAGGGACTGAGGTTTATGTCCAGCTCACGCAGAGATCATTCAATGTAGCTCAAAAAAGAAGCGTAGTTAAAATATGGAAATAAAGCAAAAAATGGGGGCAAAGCTGTATGTTGTGCTGTATTTCTCGTCATTGGAGTTGCCATGGTAACGGCTGGCAAAGGCCAGTGGAATCCTGTTGTCAATGTAATTGTGATTATTGCGTACAAATTAAATTCCTAAAATCGGGAAAGAGTTCGGTAAATACTCTTTATTATTGCAAGAAGTATGAAATATATTCCAGTGCGTTAATCTGATGTTCTTGTACTTTTTTTTATTTATTTGGGACCCACCTTGCCACCCCCACCTCTCAGCATCCTTTGCTCAATTCCGCTTCGCGCGTCTGAGGGACGCAACGAACTAAAGATGTTCTCCACGAAGTTGGGGTGGGCCATCCCCGTTTTCTGTCTCCCCACCTCGGCCCCTGACACGGCGTCGGGATGCGGAGTCAGTAGGACCTTTTCCACAGTTAAAATAACAAAAAATAGTAAAAAAAGGAATTTAAGAGACGGGAGGGTTATGGCGATGATTCTTTGGCCCAGTTCCCGATAGATAAACCTGGGCCCTGTTTCCGCGGTTGGGGGGATTAATTCTCTTTTTTTTAATATCATATATATTTCATTAGACTTGAGTATACAATTCAGTTTGATTTTTGTTTTGTTAAGTTCTGTCTTTAGTTTTTAGCACATGTCTTCTACTGTATTTATTTATTTGTATATTTTGAATTATTTTTATTGTTGTTATTTCCTTCCCTTCGCTTTATTTATTTATTTTTTAAGTTTCCTTTGTATATTCTTTCACACATCCAGTCAAACCACAAATCCTCGCGATTTTGTTTATTAGTTATTCATTTTTTAAATCTTATTATTAGATTATGTAACAAAATGTTATTATTGATTTGCTGATCTTCCTCCTTTTCTAGTTTAAACCTGATACTATAATTTTTATATGTGCAAAGTTGTTTAGCCATGTTTCCTTGAAAATTGCAATATATTTTATCTGTATTTTTATTTCCTATACACTAATATTAATATTTATTAGAACGAAAAACAATTAAACTATCAAAATATTACAATAAATCATATTCATCTTGATGAAACAAAATCCCTAACAGCATTCGTAGAAAAAAGTTAATTTCTGGTCCCATTTTACTCTATTCTAATCTAATTCTATCCCTACTCTAACACATTCACTCGCTCATTCACTCAAGTGGGGAAGTCGACTCTGAAGATCCAGGTCCTGGGCCGCTGGACGAATCCTCCAAATCCTTTGGATTGGGGCGGTTCCAAGTCTCCTCTCTTCTTCCTCTTCTTCACCACACTGTCACATATAGACACTTCCACACATCTCTTCATCACACCCGATTATTTCCTTGGTTTCAATTCTCAAGTTTATTCTCCATCCAGAGTTATCCTGTCCAGACCACCGAGTCAGCAGAAACTTTGGAGGAACTCTTGTTCACTTTTAAACACACGTAATTTATATTAACACGCACACGCAACGATTCGCACACTACGCGTCTCGCCAGGCGGTGGTCCCTGTAATTCTAGTATCCATGATCGTGGAGGGGATATCGAATCCACAAAGTTCGCATTAGATACCATTCTTATTGTTTTTGTTTTTCAGGTCATGGGAAAACGCCGCCCGCGCGCGACCACGCCCGTTCCCGACTCACGCCAGGCACTCATACCCGTATATACAATATCTACAGTACTTGAGTAGTCCAAAATTAAGTGTTGTTCTTTACCTGTTGATCTTCTTTTATTGATTCCTTCGTTTATATTTTCTTTTATATATATAAGAGATCCTAGTAGAAAGTTGGTCTAGTAGGTATCTTGTTTGTTCTTCCCCAAGCATCTCTTTTACTGTTAATCCTCTTAGTTCCTCCCGCGTGTCCGCTATTTGCTGGATGACCTCTCCTTCTTCATTCACTTGGTTCACCGGGCACTCGAGGACCACATGTTCAGGAGTTGCCAGCTGTCCACACTCACACATAGGGGAATTTACCAGTCCAAAGTCAAAAAGTTTCGCGTTAAAGGGGCCATGTCCGCTTAGCAGATGAACCACACCCTGACCTGGATTCCAGTTTTCCCATGTACGTTTATTAGAAATACTATCAATTATGCCAAAGAGTCTTCTAGATTTATCACTCTCTTGCCAATATGTTTGCCATTTTGATGTTATTATCTCGTGTATTTATTCTTTTGTTTTTGGCATTTCTCCCAAAAACTCCGTTGCTCTTATTAGATTTTCTTTTTTCGTCCAATATATAGGAGCTATCTTCAGTACCTCCAGGTGCAGGGGGGCTATACCCAAGATTACATTTAGGGCCACCCCCGGGGTTGTCCTATAAGCCCCAGATATCCTCAATAATATTTCTCTCTGTGCTCGGTTCAGTTTCTCAGCCAGTTTCTTGTTTTCAGTCAGTCTGTGCGCCCACGCACTCGCTCCATAAGTTCCTATTGCACATAACATCTGATTATGATATAATTTAATTAGTTTCAATGGTAAGCCAAATTTTGTTGTTGTAATTGTTATTAGTTTGTTTCTCATCTTGAGTATTTTGTTAGCGGTATTCTCTATATGTTCTGAGAAGTTTAGCCTCTCATCTATAGTTACTCCTAGGTATTTAAATGTTTTCACTCTCTTTACTGTTTCCCCATTGTACAAAAAGAAAAAAGTAGGTAGGGACCCTCCCATATAAATGTTCCATCAGATTAGGAACATAGACCAGGAGAACATTCTGGATGCCTGGTCATAAGTCCATCCCGCAATACCAGCTGTCTCAACAGGTGGAACATAGGAGATACTTGGAATACCGGAATTCCGGCAATCCAACAATCTCTAGGGATAAGCCTGCTCCAGGCTGAGAAGTACAAATATGTGCGTGATGCACGTCCTTGAAAGTACAAAACTTAATCTGTGCAATGGATGCAAAGAGGCAGGGGTGGTAAGGCGGGTTCCAAATAAAAATTTTAAAAAATAATCCCCATTGTACTTTATTACTGAATTTCTTTCTAGTTTACCCTTAAGAATCATATAATTTGTCTTCTCCACGGACACAGTCAGTTTATTTTTCTCGCACCATTTTTTTAATGTGTCTAGTATTTTGTTCGCTTTGACTTCTAGTTCTCTTCTGGAGTCCGCCTCCGCTGTTGCTACGATATCATCCGCGTAGGTAACCACCGTCAAGATCTCTCGCAGTTGGTCTAATTCTTTCACACAAGGGTCGATACATATGTCCCAGAAGATAGGACCACATACCGACCCCTGTGGACATCCTTTGTTCGGTATTCTTTCCAATTCTATTCCCGGAGCACAGAGATTGATTATCCTGTTTCTGCAGTATTCCTCGAGCACCCGAATGATATATGCCGGAATATTTAGCTTACTTAATCCAACAAATAGCGTCGGCCACCACAGATTATCAAACGCCCCTTTAAAATCCACAAAAATTGCTATTACGTATTTTCCATCCGCCCTCCCAACGCAATCGCATAGCTTGTAAACCATCCTGTGTCGATCTTCCTTTGCGGAAGCCAAACTGTATTTGATCATGTTCCAATTCCTCACGATGTTGTTGTAGGCGGTTTACTATTACTTTTTCAAATGTTTTCCCAATGACGTTGAGAAGGCAGATTGGTCGATAGGATCTTGGACTCACCCTGGGTTTGTCTGGGCTTTTTAAAAAGATAATTAGATTAGCCTCTTTCCATCTTTGCGGAAACCTCCCCTGCCTTAGACACTCCGTGAGGAGTCTTGCCAGGTAAGGGACCCAGATATCTTTCATGCTCTTAAATATTTCTGATTTCATGCAATCCGGACTCGGAGCTTTCTTGTTCTTAAGTGTCCTAATTGCTGTCTCTATTTCATGATTTTGAATGCCTAATTCTTCTACATTGAAGTCTGTGATCTTGGATACTTCTTTCAAAATTCTTTGCATGTCTTCTTTTATTTTCTTATTTTCTCCTGTTTCGTTTTCATCATTGCCCTTTGGAAGCAGTTTCTCCAGAAGAGGTCTAGCTGACTCTTCCCAAGTTTTCGTATAAGTTCCATCTTCTATTTTCAGAGTTGATAGTGTCGTGGGGGACTGTTTTTCCATGCAGAGTTTGTATGGAGCCCCCCACGCATCTATAGCAAGATAATTTTCAATACAGCTTTCCCAGGTTTCCTTCTTCCTTTGCATTAGTCTTTCTTTATATTCCTTTTTAGCGATTCTATACTCTTCTAGTTTTCTTGTCCTTAGCTCCGGGTCTCTCTTCCTCCTCGCCCTGGCAATCCTCCTCATTCTCTCCAATTCTCCATTCCAGAAGGGAGCTGTTATTTTGTTCAGCGTTCCCCTTTGCGGCGGCAGCGCTTCTCTTATGACCTCCACTGTTGATACCTCGATTCTCCTTGCTATCTGATCTACATCCATTCCCTCCAGAACGTCCGGTAGTTGTAACAAATCTCCGCACTTCTTCCAGTCTACCTTTTCTGGGTTGTATTTCCAAGAGCCCTCATCCTGAACAGTGCTCTGCGCTATTCCTTCTGGTTGTATCTCAAATCTGATTACCTTATGGTCGCTACATGTACCTCCATCTAAAACTTTCCGATCAATAATATTGTTTATTAAGTTTTGACTTGTAATCGTAACATCAATGTTTGATTCCGCTCCCGCTCTGTTCTTAAAAGTGGGGGGTTCACCTTCCTTGTTATCCACAACCAGATTGTGAGTTAATATAAAATCTTCTAACTGCTCACCCCTCCTTCTCTCTCTATCTCTGCTCATATCGCTATGCCAAAGCGGTGACTTGGCATTTGCGTCGGCGGTTATTATTAGCTTATGATTTGGATACGAGTTTACTATAGATTCCACTTTATCTAAATACCGATCTATATCATGTTGAAATTGGAAGTACATACTAACGACCACATATTTTGATGTTTTTGTCAGCAGTTCCACACACACCGTCCATTCGTCCGTGAACTGAGAGATCTCTACTATTTGTATATTACTGTTTAAATTAATTATTGCTGTTTTTGGTTGTTTTCCTTGAATGACTACTTGGGCTGTTGTTGGAAAATTCCTTATCCTGCCATTTACCGCAAGATCCACTCGTAATTCTTCTGAGAGTTTTCTCAATTCAATCATGACCATCCGAGAACCCTGCGCGTCAATTTGCAGCACAGAACACTGTTCAGGCTGCATCTCCAATTCGGAAATCTCGTATGCGCATAGCAGTGTGGCCACGGCTCCTTAGAGTCAACCACCACCCTGCCATGCGCTCTCACAAAATCTCTGTAAACCTCATGAAGATTAAAATCTTTATTTCTTCTTTCAAAGACTTCGTCAATTAATTGAAGCAGGGCCCTTGGATCCGTTGGTAAGTTATGACTTCTTAGCGTTATCCTATCTACTGCATCAGGAAGAGGGAATGTTATCATGTCACCATTCACGTGTAATTTCCGTATTACATGCCGTAAAGCAATTGTAAGAGTTTTTGGATCTTCTAGTATAGCAAGTTTGTACTTAGTCTCCTCGATATCGTAATTCCATTCTTGATTCGCCAATTTCCTTTTAGGCTTCACCACCTGGCTCCGCTCGCCACTTCTACCAGCAATCTCACTTTTATTCCAAATCTTATTTGGATCATTCACATTTTCTTCCTGTTCATTCTCTGAACTATCTTCTGCCTCGTGGTCATCTTTTGTCATTCTTGCTGTACTTGTCTGTTGATTTATTGGTGATTTATCTCCTGGTAATAGTTTTGTGAACCATCTGCTCCATTTTTTTCTTTTATCCGTTTGTATGCCCCCATCAGCACACTCTTTCATGTTTTCTTTTGCAGTTTCATCTCTATTCCTAACAGCTATCACCTCAGATTTTTGTCTCTTTCTAAATTCTATGAGTCTTTGCCGGTCTCTTCTCTTTTGTGAAGGTGACTTCATCTTCTTTCTTACTTCCTCCTCCGATTCTATTTCGGGTTGCGCTTCATCTGTTTCTTCCTCTGTTTCTTCTTCTGAATCAATTTCCGTTAAGTTTATTATTAATTTTCCTTTTTTATCCTTTGGTGTTAGGTCTTCTTCTTTTGGCTCATTTTGTTCTAAGACGTTTGCAGGCGTTAATTGGTTCGTCTTCTTTATTAGTATGCTAAAATTTCCTTCTTCACTCGCTATAATTTTGTTATACATAATCCTATTATCAATGAACATCTTAAAGATAATCCGGTTATTTTCAAATTTATTGAATTCCGAGAATCTTTTTAACACCTGGTCAGGGTTATGTTTCCATAATCCCATTCCTATTGCTGGGATGTTGATTTCAATTTTCTTTGCCATTCTTAAACTTCGTAATTGTTCTAGCAAGTCCTCCAAGTCTTCCAGAAAGTCTTCTTCTGATGATCTGACATGAAAAAATTAACCTTTCTGCCTCAAAATTATTGTTTATAACTTGTGTTAATACAACATCTACCAACGATGGAGGTTTGTGGTTCAATCCCAGCGAACTACCATTCTCACTGAGGTTTTCCCAGGGATTTTCCCCAGTCATACCAGGCAAATGCCGGAATGGTATCTTCAACTTAGGCCCTGGTTGACACCTTCCCGCATCATATCTCCTCCTCTATCGCGGCCTGAGACTTAGATACATAAACGCCATAAATAAAATGCAATTCAAACGGACGCCTGTCTCGAATACAAATACGTATGTTAACACCCTACAGACTTAGCGATTTTTCAGTGTGTCCATCCGGGAATCGGACAACTGGGCATAAATCCATTTTAGTAGATCGACAATGTATCTCTTGACTAATGTACGTGAGTTTAAATTTATTAATGGTCTTTACGTATCTCAATGCCGGTATATGGTAAAAGAAAGGATGATGGAAGGTAATTGGCCATACTTAGTAGGTATAATCGCGGCATTTGTCTGGTATGACTGCGGTAAAACCATGGAATACCTAAGTCAGGATGGACAGCTCCTTGTAACGTTCCTACGAACTTCTGATTGCTAAGTCAACGCTATAGCAACTAAGCAGTGTTGAGTAAACTCAGCTTTGAAATTAGTAGAGCTGAACTCAAACTCAATTCGCAAAAACTTAGCTAAACTAACGCTCAAATCAAAATATTAAAAATGAGCTTGTTCAAACTCACGCCCGGTTTCATATAAGCTTACGCCCAATTCACTCTCACTTTTTTTATTTGCAAAGATCGAATGATCAGAGTTCAATTGGTAAAATGTTGACTTCGTGTTTGGAGAGTTCTGGATTTGAATCCAGAAACTTTCGTAGCATTTTCTAAGCTATATTAGGCTAGTCAGCATAATGCCTTCAAACTAAACGAGGGACAACTTCTTTCCTAAATTCTTCTCCCCTCCTTTATCCCGATCTAAAGTTATTAAGTCAGGGATTGCGCCAGGATTGTCAGTTTGAAGGAGTATAAATTGAAAATTGGGCGTAAGCTTATTTCATAATAAGTGGAGTTTTGCACGGTATCTATTGTTTTTTGACCGTAAGAAAATCAAAGTTGGGGGTGTCTTCGAGGAATTGGTAGGTGACATACCCCCCCCCCCACGGGGGGTCTGGCGGAATCGCTGCAGTAAGTGCAATATAATTCAACGAAATCCCAAAATTATTATGTTCAAACTTGCAATTTTTAATTAGAATATATTTATACCTATTGGCATCCTTGGCTCAGGCCGGAATAGGGTAAATAGAAGATGAGGGGAAGTACCGGGCCGGGAACCATCCTGGCATTCGCCTGGTTAAGCTGAGGGAAATCCTGGAAAACATTAGCCTGTAACAGGATCACTAATGTGTGTAGAAGTCCAAAAAAAGTGGAAGTAGGCCGGTTGTATTATAGTATTTCCAAGGAAGGAAAAATGATTTCGAAGGTTTCTGCCAGAAGAATTTTATGGTTCTCCCTTTCTCTGTGAAAAAAATTAAAGGAAAGGACAGCCCAGTCGCCCTTCCCCCGACGATGTTTCTGTTTATCCCCTCTCCCTTGTCTCTATCCCTTATCGCATTACCTGCTGTTGAAAACGGCTGCACGAGTGCACGGTTCGTGGTTTTCGTGGTTTTCTAACGGAGAAGCTACAATGGAAAGCCTCTATGAAGAGAAACTCAGTTCTTTAGGTTCCCTTCTGTCATGAGGAAAAACAATCCACCCGAAACAAGTGTTTCGTAGTTCTTTGATGAAAACTACGGCTTCCACTGATGTTTGTAATTTGTACATAGTCTATATCTTTTTACAACAATGGAACTCTCTCAACAATGTATATTTGGAAGTATCAACATTTCGTCTCTACTTGCCTTAGTTATTAACAGAGTGTTAATAAGTTAAAATTTTCGTTGTTCTCCGTTCAAAATTACACATTTCACTGTTGTCTTGTATCTTTGGCTAACAATAGAGGTCTCTCAACAATGCATTTTTGAGAGTACGAAAATTTCGCCCGTACCTTTCCCCAGGTAATGGTGGAGTTCTCAATTGCTTAAAATTTTATAGTTCTACGTTCAAAATTACGCTTTCCTTTCATGTTCGAAATTTGTCTTTTTCCAACAATGGAGGCCTCGCAACAATGTACAATTGAGAAAAAATCGCTCTATGTTGCCCTAGCTATTGGTGGAGTGATTCTAAGTTCGAAGTTTCGTAGTTCTTAGGTGAAAACTACGTCTTCCACTGCTTTCTGGAATTTGTACATAGTAGAATGGATTTTGTACTGTATGTGAGATTACATTGCCATGTAGCGTCAGAGATTCACACTATTTCCAAGGAAAAAGGAACCTTAATATTCATATTTGTAAATAAACTGTATATCTGCTAATACCCAGATAGATTATCATTCCCAATATGATGGAGAAAGGGTCTAGGGACACCATCCCAATTTCATGAATATTCATGTAAATCAGTAATGGTTAGACATATTCGTGTATATCATGTTATTTTATAATCCAGGACCGTTAGCTACATGTCAACTTTCGATGCCCTCATTGAGACTAGCTACTGAGCTACACAGAAAAACCTTATATCGTATTTTATCAATTTGTAAAGATTACATGTTGTAGAGCATATCCAGAATAACAAGTAAAATACATGACTAAGCATTTTTTTATTAATTTTAGAGGAAATGTACAAGAAATTTGAAATGAGTAATATATATATAGCCTGAAAGATGTATTTTTAACCTTGATGCCTTTAACCTATATACCAGTACAGTCAATAAATTTGTGGACTGGCACCTAGAATATAGGCAACCCGTAGAACCCAGATGTCGTCATGGTTGCTGTGCTCGGCGTAAACAACGTCCACAGACACACAGACACTTACAGAGTTCCACACTGACCTTTAAAATAGTCACCGTTGGCAGTGATGCACGTCTGCCAACATTCGGAGAGCCCTTGAAAACATGTTTGAAAAATTTTGGCGTTAGCAGACATCTCTCGTAGAGTATCCTTTGTGGCATTGATGATCTACTCGGGAGAATAAAAGCGACGTTCACGTAACTTAGCTTTAAAACGAAGAAAGAGATCGAAATCGCATGGTGCGAGATCAGGCGAGTATGGAGGATGTGACAAAACGGTGATCTGTTGCCTTGCCAGCTCCTCCTGGACAAGGTCAGAGTGATGTGCAGGAGCTTTGTCGTGCAGTAAGATCCAGTTCTTCCTGTGCCAAAGTTCAGGACGCTTACGACGTATTGACTCGTGTAGGTGGCGAAGGATCTGCTTGTCGCAAGTCTTGTTGACAGTTGCTCCTTGTAGGATGAATTCCATGTGGACAATTCCCTGCCAGTCGAAAAACAGTTCAAGCATCACTTTCCCTTGTGACCTGTCTTGTCTCGGGTTTTTGCGTTTTGGAGATGATGGCGATTTCCAGGTGGCTGCTTGTCTCGTTAGTTGTGGATCGTACAGGAAACACCATGTTTCATCTACTGTTATTATCCGCTTCAGGAACGTTCCATCAACGTCAGCACTACTGCTGAGGTCACCGCAAATGGTCATCCGCCCTTCACTTTGGTCTTGTGTCCGAATGCGTGGCATACTGTGCTGGGTGACACGCGACATGTTCAAGTCATCCGTCAGAATTTTGTGACATGTAGTATGGCTGCTCCGTACTGCTGCTACGATGTCGTCTACCGACTCGGAAAGGTTAGCGCGTACCACCATTGCAACCTCTTCGATCATGCGTTCAGTTCGGACTGTTGTTAGCCGACCAGTACGTTCATCATCCTCTAAACTCTGTCTCCCCTCAGCAAATTGTTGGTGCCACTTAAACACAGCACTGCGGCCCAGGGCGTTGTCACCGTACACTTGCCTGATCATCTGCATCGTTTCTGTTGTGGATTTGCCTAGTTTTTGGCATAACTTGATGTTTGCCCGTTGTTCACACTACGACATTCTCTAAGTCCACCGCGGCGCATTCAACTCCTTTGACAACAGAGACAGTACGTCTGTTTACACTCTATGCACACACCTGCCTCTTGTTGGGTCGAAAGACTAACTTCGACTGATTTCTCCAGGACGTCACGTCTTAGCTGTAGTACACCACTAGCAACACACTGCGCCCAGTCCACGAACTTATTGACTGTAGTGGTAAATACTTTACTGATAACGGAACGGCACGACGCATTTGACTTACTAATGGAAAGTGGCAAAGAGGAACCCGTTTAGTGTGTGACGAAGGAATTGATAAAGCAATAAAATAACATATTACAGTCGCGTCTAAGTAACAATGAAATATACAATAAAAACACATACTGTAGCTTAGAAACTTACTTAAATTTAATCATGTGTTAGCTGCAATTTCTCGGGAACAGGCACCATAAAAAAATATAACTTTATTTCGGCTTTCACTTTCTTTCACTACTTTCACACACAGTTCAAATTTCAACACGAACACACTCTTCATTTCTGCACACAGTTTAGTTTACAATAATAGTCAACGTTCTGTACTCTATGTAATTTTATTTACAGTGTTGGCATTTACATATTAATATTTTCAGATTTAGGTGTAGGTCCATAGTTAGTTTCCTGTTCTCCTAATCTGTTAACGTAAGAAACTGGTCGACTACTTTACTGACATGTACCTTTTCCATTTCTTCGTGTTCAATGCTCAAAATTGCCAGGTTACTTAAACGCATTTGTTTCAAATTACTTAAAACACTGAGAGAACTTTGAAAAGAATTAATGGGACTTTCGTTAGAATAAATTGTTAGTAAGCGGAGGACACTGAACTAATGAGAGGAGGAATTACCATCGGAAGAGGAAATAAATCAAATGATCTGGCTTTGATTAATTATCATCTTTGAATATAACGACTTGGAATGTATAGGATTAGATTGGTTTCACCATTCCCTCTTTTTCCTAACATTTTGGTTGCCGTATTTTGATCAGTTATTGTCACTGAAGTTGAAGCTTGATTTGTTTTGTATCATTGATGTAGTATCAATCATTAAAATGTTAAATTATTTCTAGGCGGTTGGGGGCTCCTAAAAGTAATTCTAATACAGAATACTATTTATAAACTTTTATTCCCTTTGTTGTACACTATCGTTCGTAAGTTTTTCTTAAAATACGGTCTTTGACCCAATTAAATTTTTATTTGTTGGTAAAGACGATGTATTATTTGGTCCCACATTAGTTGGGGTCCCGTTCAACGGACAGGGTCCCAAGAAACAGTACTGTTCAGTGTTATTTAGTTATTTTACCGATCTTGTACAATTGTATCTTCTTTGTCTCACGATTTCGTATAAATTACAATCCTGTGACTTTTGTGAACTCGGGGCCTATCATTTTCATCGGATAATTATATTTTATTAGTTAATTTGAGGACCCCCGCGCGGCGGGGCTCACGGGGGCCTTAACGCCACCATTGGGTGGACCCTTAATTAAAAGATAACATCCGAATCCACTTATTTCCTTTATTTCAGCACGCGATGTTCAGCTAATAGCTGTTCCTCCTCCTAACCCGTGTCAAATCATACAAAGATAATACATACATAATAATTTAAAAAAAAACAACCGCTCACACAAATACAAAATAGAAAAAGACAGAATTTAAAAAAACGTACATGAAAAGTGCCTTACTTGCACAACTCTATAAAAACATTTAAATATCACTAGTAGTCTTTGCAGATTAAGCAAATATGCACTTAAAAGAGTTTTGAATTCATTAAGCGATTTTGTACATGTAATTTCATTTGGCAAGGAGTTCCAGGTTCTCGCAGCTGATACAGAAAAGGCTCGAGTTGTTTGTGTGAGTTCGTAGCTTGGAGTATCATATTTTGACCTATTACATGTAACGTACTTACAGATTCTTGACCTAGAGATAAGTTTTCCATGGAGATAAGCGGGTGAATGATGCTGTGAATTGTGCAGCAGAAACGAAAAAACCTTCTTCGATGCATTGGCAAAATATTGTTCTCATTTAATACGGGGAGAACATGTTTAAATTTACGAAGGTTGAAAGCAAACCGAATGCAGGAATTTTGGACTCTGAATGGATCTCACTTTGTTGATTTGAAGGAAAGCATAATCAAACAATGATTAAACAAGTGCATAATTAGTGTCTGAATTGGATACAATTTGATTTTTGCCGTGAGCAAGTCATGTAGACTATAGACATCATTAGTTATTTAGTGCACATGAGCATTCGTTAGCTACATGAGGATTCCAGTTAAGTCCATTAATAATCCAAGATGTGTATAACCGTGCAATAATTACAATTTTCCGGGGGGGGCAGTAGCGGCTATGGCCTCTCCCCTTAGGATTTTTATACACCATGTTTGAATTTGCGTCCTCTGCCATTTTTAGGAGTTTGTAGAACATGCGGTAGAAGGAGGGTGTAGTAATACATGAAATGTATATTTTTATAGACCTTAAATGTTTAGTAATAGCGATTTATTAACTGTGTTTAATTGCATCAATACGATAATAATATGATAAATAATTAAGGTTCTATATGGTACCACCTTTTTGTCCATTCAGTGTATACTCTATGCATTGGTTAATAGTATCAAACGTGAAATAGTCAATAATCAATTTCCTATCAAGTTTTCAGTCATTTGATGTACATATTGCCTTCAACATCTTATATTTTCATTGTTTTAATCAAGCAATTACTTGTATTTAATGTTTATTTGATAATTCAGATAAATGTCAATTATTTATGAACACCCTATAGCAACCACTCATTAGAAATTTATATTGATATATTATCTTGTCGTAAGATGAATTCGATAACAAATCAAGAAGACATACGCAAGATATGTCGAAATGATTGGCGGAGGGGGACTTAGCAAGACTCGAACTCTGGTTGTCTCCTGAAGTATCGCCTTGAAGTCCAAAAAGGCTAGCCGATACTTGGATCATGCTTTTCCGAATGATTCGTCTGAACACAAGCTATATGAAGGCAAAAACAAGTGACACATGCAGTGAAAACTTTTTTCCTTACTCTCTCCTTTTTCCTTTGGAAATTTTAAGACGAAACAACGCATCTGTTGCCTCCCTTTTCTCTCTAATAAATGGATGGGGTAATTAATCATTAAATAGTAGTTGAAGCCAAATTTCTCCGAGCCACCCCCACCGAAATTCAAGCACCTGGTGCAAAATTGACATATGCAGACCATTATTTTGACAAAACTGTCATCTTCTTCCGCATAGAACATCACCTTTGGGCCTCGGGTTCAACTCTTTGACCCCATAGAGAACCGTGGGAATCTTTTGGCCATGAGAAACCGGAAATCTGATCGTGTCCGTTGGAGAGGGTGGAGACAGTGCTGTGTCTGCCTCAGACATTAATAGTTTTACATAACAGATCAAGGCATCTGTTGTGGCACGCGTCAAATATTGTTTTAATTTTCACAGTGCTTGAGAAGACTTTAAGGGAGTGAAATCCTTCTTCGTCGAGGTAAGAAAAATGTATGTTAACTATTTCTTGAATAAGCAGACACGGGGGCGACACTAGTTCGAAAACAGTAAAAGCAAGGTTTGATACAAAATAAGAGAAGTATATTACATAGTTAGGATAAATATTCAAAGATAAACTATCTAACGATAGCTTTATATAAAGAAATATGTATACATAATATGGATATATCAATTTGTAAATCTAGTAACATCTTTTATGAATATTTTCTACTTCAGATGTGTGATTATTCTGCATAAGAAGTGTTTTTGCTTGTTTTCACACCTCTATTTGTATAGATGAATGAGATTTTAATTCTTAAGACGATGAAATATGCATAATTTACATGTAGAACAGTGCGACTTGAACCAATGTAAATCGAAATTACTGCAATACTACCAATTTTGGAATAATTTGAACACTAGAAGTGCATTTATTGTGCACGAAGAAGCGTATGATATGTGATTAAAGCGTTTGTAAGCAAAAGTTATCCTAATATTTTACTTTTGAGATGTTTCTTAAGACTTTTAAAGTCGAAATTACTACAATATCGCTATTTGTGAGCTAGTTACCGTACCAAAAGTGTACAAAGAAGTGTATTGTATGTGTACATATCTATTTTAACTTGAAATATCAGGTATATATTGCCTCAGAGGGCATGCATAAACTATGTAACAGAATTATAGACGCTACTTTTAAGAGAATCTACCTTAATACAGGGTGATTATTCCCTTGAATAGCATAAGAGATGCATTTGAACCAGATTTGAAATCTGAATTTAGCTTAATACAGGGTGTTTATTGTTCTATGCAATGGAAAACCTGTATAACACGCCTTCTGACCTGCATGTTTAACTAGAACTTAACCGATTCGCAACTGTTTTGAAGGCTATTTGCTGCTTCACATGGGTATTCATTGGCGTTTTTAGGAGAAAAGACCTCTTTTGAAATAGGAAAAGAATGAATTAAACATCAAACTATCACTTTGGAGAACATATTTAAGAGATAATTGAACTAGAAATGAGTTTTCGCATTGTATTTTACCCTTGGAAAGAATTATTTGGTGGTAATCTATAGGACAAACGTGATTATGATGTGTCTAAAGTAGACTTTTCAGATGAAATTGCAACTATTTCGGTGTTTGTTATCAGGAAGGGAGTTCTTATAACTACGTAGAGTCAATATATAGGGAGAAAAGTGACATTTGAAGTAGAAAACAAGTTTAATAAAACACGAAAAGGACTAATTGATGTGAAAATCAGGGAATGAAGTCATCTTATTTACCGATACGCACTGTGAAAGAGATATTCGAGCATGATTTTAAGCAGAAAACTAGTCTTTGAGGTACTTTTGAAACCCGAAAGTACGAGAGTAACGCCATATTAGAGGTTAGTTGTTACAAAACAAGTTCTTGAATATGAAAATGGCGGCACCAAAGCAGATGATTACCCGAATTTGACCATGAGCAATACAATTTTGTTAATATAGAACATTGAAATAGGTATTTCAACACAAATATTAGAGAAACAAACTATATCTTCACGAAAAATATGGTATGAAGGACTCATTGTTTCGATTCTATTGCGTGAGGAACTGTTCAGAATGGAGTGTAGACATTATTTTGCTTGTACACTTTCCATATTAAATGGGAAATCAAGTCTGGTAAATCAAAATTGCCTATATTATGCGCTTTATTAATACAAAGAGAAGTCCTAAGAATCATATTTAGTCAGTATGTAACAAGAAAACTGTCATTTAAACTAGGTTGAACGCGTATTTGAGGGCGAAAAGCGTGGATTTACATAATACCGACTACTTTGAAACAATATATAACGAGAAAACTCACATTTGAAGTAGCTTGAACATGATTTTAGATATCATCTACTCTTTCAGTTGTATTTTATGACTATATTACGATTTTGCATGTACGTTATGATTGAAAAGACTGCTTTCTTACGAAGATAAACAGCATTTGAAGTACTTTGAATCAAATGAAAGCTAGAAAGAACTGATTATAGCCAAAAAAGAGTGAAACCACATTTACTCGTAATATAAGAAGAAAATTATATCTATTGGACTGCTTGTTATGCCAATTCAAGTGATTGACACCACATAATTACAATCTACTCTCTTTATACGACATGGATTGATAAAACTATCTTTCCTGAGACAATGTAGGTGGACTAAAAGACTTGTATTGAACATATTAATGAATTAAACTGGGTATAGCCTTCGTATATAGTGTTTTGTAAGGTAGATAAAGACAAATGGACTTGGTAATAAGAAATTATAATTACTTTTATATTTTTCCCTGGCAGAATCTTATTTATTTATTTATTTACGTCTTGTTTTACTTGGCGAAGTTAAGACCCTTACGGCCTTTTCTACCACTGAACCATGAATACAAAGAGAGTAATTAACAGTTTCGGTAAACACTACTATAAGATGGAAGAGATTTATAATACAACGAAATTCATAAATGTAAACAAAATAAAGCAAAAACTAAAAAGAAAGGAAACAAAACAAAAACTTATCTACACTACAGATCTTAGATAATCTAAAGTTCACTAACCACACACACACACATACACGAAAAATATAGGTATAAATGCAATGCCATGAACACCATGAGAATTTATATAAACTAACATTATCGACTTACAATTGAATTTACATTGACAGCGAAAGAGATACTAGTATTTATATGATATAAATTGACGATTTGAGAGAATACTATTCAAACATATCTCAGTTGTGTTGCTCTAAGAGGTAGCTGTAAAGCATAGATTTAAAACTTGTTAATGAAGTTGAGTCTCTGATGGAAATTGGCAGTCCGTTCCACTTACGGGATACAGAAACTGTATAGGACTTCGAATAAAAGGATGAGTTATGGTGAGGAATAGAAAGTAATAGGTTTGCGCGAGACCTAGTGTCACGGTTGTGATGATCGCTTAGGAACTTAAAACGTTGCAAAAGATAGGAAGGTTGCCGATCGCGTAGGATTTTAAATAGAAGCACTAAAGAATGCCACTCCAGTCGTTGTGAGACTTTTAACCATTGCAGCCTATTGAAATAAGATGTTAGATGATCATAATGTTTAAGATTAAATATAAAACGCACTGAAGCATTTTGAATGCGCTGTAGCCGGTACGTGTGTACATCATCCAGGTTGGCAAGCACTACGTTGCAATAATCCACATGAGGCATTACTAAGGCCTGAACAAGCATTTTCTTAAGGGAGATGGGAAGAAAATTTTTAAGTCTGCTCAAAGAATGTAAAGTTGCAAAGGCCTTTTTAGAGACAGTACTAACGTATTCCGTCCAAGTTAGATGTTCATTACAAATAAGACCTAATTTTTTTACGGTGTGCGAGGAAGGAATTATTATTCCATCTAGAAAGACGTTGGGAGAGGAAGAAGAGTTAAGAGATGAAAGAATTGCTTTAGAAGCTATACGTAGACATTGAGATTTAGATGGATTCAATTTCAGACCGTTATCATTTGACCACTGAACAATTCTTCGTAAGTCCTCATTCAATTTATCAATATATGTGGGTAGCTCACTTGGAGAACAAGTTATATATACTTGAAAGTCGTCGGCATAAAGATGGTATTTACAATGCTGTAATACAGATGGCAAATCATTGATGTACAAGCAGAATAGAAGAGGACCGAGTACACTACCTTGAGGTACTCCATGATGAAGAGTTCTCAAAGAGGAGTCAATACCAGAGACAGATACATACTGCGAGCGGCCAGTTAAATAACTTTGAATCCAATTTACAGAAGAGTCTGAAAAGTTGTAAAACGTCGATAATTTGCGTATCAGAATGTTGTGATTTATAGATTGAAAAGCTTTACTGAAATCAAGAAATGTAAGAATTGTTATGTTTCTATTGTCAAGAGCATAACGAATGTCATCTGTGATATGAGCTAAAGCAGTGGCGGTACTACGACCTTTCTGGAAACCTGATTGAAAGGGGTCAAGAAGGCTATGTGTTTGTAAGTAAGAACGAATTTGATCACTTACGACATTTTCTAGGGCTTTGGAAAGAGACGGTAAAATGCTAATAGGTCGGAGGTCGTCGGCACTGGTGATAACTTTTGTCTCATGGAGGGGAAGAACTCTTGCAATTTTCCATAAGGTAGGAAAAGTGCTGGTGGTAATTGACAGGTTAAATAAGTTGGTAATGGGAACAAGTACAAATGGCAATATTTTTTTTAATTAATTCTAGAGAGATTTCATCTGCCCCTGTCACTTTGGATTTTATTCTGTTGATTGCTTTTCCAACTGTCTGCGGACTCACGCTTATCTTAGAGAAAGAAGTGTGGTTTTGGGGGCACATTAATTTTTTGTTAGGCAGCCAGTTACTCTGCGTGATTGGTGGATATGTGTCGCAAAAACGCTCATTTAGTGAGTCAGGTGCAATGTGCATAACTGTATCATCTACAGAATGTTTTTTACCTCTGATACCTAAAACTTTTAATTTATGCCACATTTGATTCTGATTTTCTCTGTTGATGATGTCATATGCAAATTTTAGCTTAGCTTTGCGTACGGCTTGGGTGCAGCGGTTTCGAAGCACTCTATAGGTTTCAAAACTTACCTGGGTAGTAGAGGGGTTGATTTTAAGATCTCTTCGATATTTTCTATAAGCTCCATCGCGACTAGCCATTAAGTTCAGTAGTTCATCTGTAATCCACGGGGAAGGAGGGCGAGAGACAGTATAACGAAATAATATTTCCTAAGTTTACGGGTCTTGACTGATGAATGTTATCGCCTGATGCAAGGACATTTCCCGCATATGTCAGCTTTTGCAGAACCCCGTCAGAAACACACACACACTAAGAAACTAGCACTGCACACCGGAAGTCCATGCCTTGCTCTCGCAACCTGCAACCATATTTTAATTGAAATAGGAAGAGTAGGAGACAGGTGGGGGAAAGAGTGTGTGAAAGAATATAATAGCCAGCTGGCATTGCTGAACAAGCAGTGTTGTCATCTTACACTTAACAGTGTTTCCATCTTAAAATAATGTAATAATTTATTCTTTACCATTTGTATAGTAATTCTACAACGACAACAAGAGTTGCCATCTTATACCAAACTTTTAAGTGTTGATAACCATGGATTATTTTAATAAAATGATATCACCTAGTTTTCTTATTGTCTGATATGCTCGTATTTTAGACTACATTTCCAAAAGCAAAGTATCTTACTAGTATTGTTAGGTTGCATATGTCACAGGATACGGACTGTAAAAGGAGTATCCAAAACTGAACTTAGCGATTACAAAGCTTTTAAAAGTATCAATACGCTCGTCTCGTGCTCCAGTAGACTCTATCAATAAAATAGCATTTTTGTAGAGTTGTAACAGGAACTAAGCAAACAACCACTATCATACTAGGTAATGACGTCATTTAAATTTAAATAATCTGATTGGCTGATGAAGTCAATAAATTGCCATGACGATTCGATTGTCACTTAGTCTGCTGCAGCTGAATCAGGAAACAATGGCTAGCTGTGACTATACATTTGCCGAGGTGGCTGTCGACTGTGTGCTATCAAGCCTTGAAGAATGGACACCTTGCTTTAGTATAATTTGTGATGAGTGCTTTCACGATATTTCCTTTGACTTTGACCATGAGTGTGTAGACTTAAGCAAGGAAATTACTCTACTTCGTATGATTGACGTATTAACAACTCCCTTGATTTGTGATCAGATATACCAGAAATTTACTGAATCCCACACTGATTCTATTGATATACTGCATAAATTTCTTATGACTTACAAGAAAATGGTGACAGATTCCGAATGTAAGGACAGAATCCGTTTAATCTTATGGGTGAAAGATACATTGCATCCATGGACTTGTACAGCTATGGACAAAAGTTTTGACGCATGTCTATAACTAATATTTATTTTCTAAAAAAATATAAATATTACAACATCGTATAAAATAACTGACTTGCAAGAATATGCAGAATTGCGTAATGCATTTGTGTAAAAAATATTGTCCACGTATGCAGCCAAACAAGGGTGATATAAAATAAAATAATATTTAGCCTCGATAAATTTCTAAGTCCAAAAATCGCACCAAGTTGTAAAGTTCCCTCGCTTTTCCCACAAAGGGATTTTTTTGTAACCCAACGGGAATTTTTAATTCTAGGTATCGTTCATAGACGTCACACGTATTTCCAAGGTAGGTTGTGCAGAGTAAAGTAATAGAAATGCGTCTATTAATGACAAATTATTTCAAATTAAGGGCCATATGCAGAGTCGTTTCGCGGGCTACCCAACGGATACTTGATAAGCACTTGACTATTTGTTAATCCACAGTCGTCTAACGGGGATGAAATACCGGTAGTCCTGTAGCCTTGGCTGGCCCGTTAAATACTCGCAAGCTTAAAGAAGTAAAACAAAGAACAGAAAGTATGTAGACGTCATTAGATGATGTGATGGTAATATACTTATGTGGATAATACACTTCAAAAAATATAAACCTTAAAAACGTGTTTGTAATAACCGAATTTACTATGATCATATCACTGTTTTTTTTTAACATTTTACACTGCTGGCGTTGTGGCGTAATCGGTTGAAGCGCGCTGCTCTTAATTTTTTATACTTTTAATGCAGGTGGTTCGAACCCCAATGGGAGAGATATTATCTTCTTCATTTTTACGAAACGCAATAGTAACGTAATAATAATAGTTTTGATAGTTTAATTTAAGAGTTTTTTAATTTACATTTTATTTTCTGTGGTAGCGAAGCTATGGAAAAAGAGATCTTATTACACCGCTCAGTTCGTTAATGTCCATGTGTGGAAATGAAATCTTAGGAACCACAAGATGTAGAGATGTGTTGTTGCATAGGTATTGGCTAGACTAGCTCAGAGTTGCAGGAACTGTTTTGATTTTTGCAGTTGTTTATTGTTGCCGACCTATTTTATAAAAATTCATTTGTTCCAATTTTCATTTTGTTAGACCTATCTGCACCAAACTTGGCATAAATATCATTGGATAAAATATGAAGATGCTGAGGGTTTCACTGTCCCGAAGCATCCAAGTTATCAATGTTATCAGTTTATTTTCTATAAAATTCATTTGTCAAATTGCTTCTATTATGCTAGACATAGCAACATCGAATTTGCAATGAATAAATATTATTCGATATAATAGAAAAATACTGTTGGTGTTCCCTGTCCCCAAACACCCCGTTGTCAGTATTGTCAAGCTGTGTTTAAAAATATATAATATAAAACACAAAGTATAGAGATGTGGTTGCTTTATCGTTGAAGCAATTTTGGCTTGATATTGTAATAACTTTCACTGCTCTATATCATCGTAATTAGACAGAATATGAAAGCTCGGACGAAATTTTCGAGGAGTATTTCCTAGAACTTCCCGAAAAATGTTAAACTGGTATGACAGCTGAAACGGTTGTAAGATGATGTTAAATGAGCACTAAAACAAATTACATTTATTGAAGTTCAAAATATCTAAGAGCAGGAGCTTTTCAACCAGCGCCCACCGAAATTATTTTACCGGTCTACATCAGAGCGTTTGACTGAAGATCGGGTGACCCGGGTTCAAATCCCGGCCAGGACGCTGTAGATTTTTCCCATGTCTGGCGCTATGAGGTGCAGTATTTCAAATTGAGTACCAGAGTGTCCTTATTGCGAAAGGAAAGATTACTCATTGTTCTAACACTTCAGAATTTGAAAAGTGAGGAAAAATGTTTTCCATAATACCTGAGAGTAAATTGTGTTTGAAATTAAACGTTACGCTATTGTTTTTTCTTTTCACTGGAATTTTACAAGCAAGAAGGACGCTAAACGGAAGGAAGATGCTGAGACCGCAGAATCTACCTTAGCTCCCTAGTTCTAGCAGTACTCTTTATTTCATATAAATGTCATAACTTAAGTCAACCCCCCAACTTTTTCAAATGAAATAGTGTAGACCTCGAGCTTTCTATCTTGGGGCTGAATCAGGAATTCCACGAGGATTTTCAGTTTGGGGAGGTATAAAGTCAAAATTGGAAGGTTGTAAATGGAGTTTTTCACTGTTTCTACTGATTTTTTATTATAACAATTTCAATGTTGGGGAATACGCAAGAATTTTGGGGAGTTATACCCCCACGGAGAGTTCTGGCAGAATCACTGGCCGTCAATGACGACCCTGTTATAAAAGTTAAGATATTAATTAAGAGGGCTCCTCGCTCCAGTTCCCCCCATTTTTTTTTTCAAAATATTTCAAAAACTAAAATTACTATCAAAAATATAAGTTATAGCGCCCTAGAACATACAAATCACTATGAAATGCAATGGACAGCGATCTCGAAATCTTGTCGATTGATGAGTGCTCAGACTTCAATTAATAATGACGTCATAATCTTTGAAAACATATCACTCGTCAATGGATACGCTCTAGAGATCGCTGCCCATTGCATTCCATAGTGCGCTATGAATTTATATTTTTGATAGTACTCTTAGTTTTCGAAATATTTTGAAAACTTAAAAATGGGAGAGTTGGAGCGAGGAGGCCTCTTAAGTAATGCTCTATTGCAATAATTTCATATCCCTTCCAAGGATTACGCAAGGATTTTTTTCGGGGTCCTACTGCATTACTTAATTAATATCTTAAAATTAATATCTAATTATAACTTTTAAAATAGGGCTTTGCTTGCTCGTCATTGACGGCCAGTGATTCTGCCAGAATCCCCGTGGTGGAATCCCCCAAAATTCTCGAGATCAGCCCGAACTTTAAAATTTTGCCGTCAAAAGCTGATAGATGCCGTTGAAACTCTACTAAAACCATCCCAATTTTAAGCTTACACCCCCCAAATTCAGATCATATTTTATTTATAAGGTTGTAAAATTGTTAATCTCGTATTTATTTATCAGATTAAAATCCCCAATCCTTACTGAGGTTTCCACAGCCGACCATCCTTACTCAGGTTTCCAGGGCTTACCTCAGTTTCACCTGGCGAACGCAGGGATGGAACCTTAAATAATGCCCTGAACCTTCACCATCCTCTACCTACCCCACCTCGTCCTGAACCAAGGATACCGAAAGAAAATAAACAAATTCAAAAAATAAAAGTCAGATTAAAAATTACAGAGGTGGATAGATTTATTTAGCTCTGAACTGGGCTAATTATAATTATATTTGTGTGCTATCGCCAAAATGTGACAAGTGTGTTTCTTCAAAAGCATTGAATATAGTTTTAAATGAATGTCAATTATACACATTTAATTCAATTACTTAAAGAGGATCTACATTACTAGTGACATCTTGTACTAAATAAATAAAGTATATGCTAATACAAACATCATTACCAATGCATCTATTCTACTGCTATCTTTTAATCAATGTATAAACTACATGATTTGTGACTTTTTTTTAGTTCAAATTTGAGTATATTGCAATAAGTACGTGGTTTATAAATTGTTTTGCCCCTAAATGTAAAATAGAAGTAGATAGTCATCCCTGATCTTTGAAAAATAACGAATTTCTCATGGTCAATTTATCAAAGCTAATAAACAGACATCATAAATAGTAAAAATGAAATATGTAATCAAATTTACTTTTAAGAACCTATATCTACAATCAAGTACTCTATATTGTTCTCACATTAGTAAAATGATTTGATAAAGACAGAAATTAAATATTGGTTGTGTGCAAAATGTCTACCCATGTTGACATCTCACAGTTTAGCGGAATACTGACCTCATAAATGGCGCTGTCAGTGCATGAATCAATAGTCACGTAATCTGGGAAACATCAAAACAGGCACAGGCAGCTAGTGTAGACGAGCAGACAGGGACAGCGTATATTGTTGGTGAATTGAAGACCGACAAAGAGAACATCACACATTGTTTACGTTTTGAGTTCGATAAAGGCAATAATGCTACCGCAGCCTGCCACAACATTCGCCAAGTGCATGATTAAGATGCAGTTGACGTCGGAAGTTCCGAAAATTCAGGAACGGGCACAGAAATTCAACGACAGTTTTCCATCAATGTTTTCCGAAGAGGATCTCGACCAAACTATACGAAACAACCAGAATCCGATGGTCGAGAAATTATCGCAAACGTTCCAGGAACACAGAAAAACTGTTGAGATGCGTAGAATCCCTGTGTTTCATCACAAAGTTCAAACGTTAGGTTCAACATCAACTGAGAGAAACTCAACGGGAGTTGGGCGTCGCGACCTGTGTTTCCATGCTTTCCCGGTATAAAAATTACCGGCTGTTGACACGCATTGTCACAGGTGAAGAGAAGCGGGTTTTGTTGGACAGCCTCCATCGACGTCCAAACTAGAACTTCATCCCAAGAAGGTGATATTAAGTGTTCGGTGGGATGTCAAAGTCATAATTCACTAGGAAATCCTGAAACGTAACCAAATGTTACCTTCTACTATTGACAAGTAGACAGACTGCGAAGAGCATTGCGATTGAAACTCCCAACCATCGTCAATCAAGAAGGAGTCATCATCCACCATAATAATACCAGGGCACATGCTGCTGTGACAATCTGTGAAAAACTGATGGACTTTGGACCCCACCCATCCCATTATTCTCCTGACTTAGCCCCCACGGACCACCATCTGTTTGGCGCTTTGCAGAAATCTTTCGATTCTCGGGTTGTGATATTTCTTACTTCTCCTATCTACTTTTAAATAATTGCTCCTTTTTCAACATTCTACATTTACAGAAATAGCTTGGAAACATTTGTTGTTGTTTTGTATTCTTCATTATTTTATAAAATTCACGGACAAAACTAATACGAGTCAGGTATCCTCTCATTTCCTCATAAAGCTGCGCTGCTAGAGTTTTGTTGTGCGCCATAATTAATGCCTTATACGCTTTCTCCAAGTTTTAGGGACTTAATGGAAACAGAAACTCGTTGCCTTTCCGCGTTCACCATTTCACCGGCTTTTCGGCATATTACAGAAGTAGTAGTTTTAGCAGTGAATAGGATTAGCACTACTAGTATTTGCGGAATTTTAAATAGTATTTAAATAGAAGTAGCAGTCATAGCGAAAAATTATTGGTAGCCGTAGAAGTAGTACGTAGTAGTAATAGCAGCAGTAGAAATATTAAAGCCTAGGTCACATTAAAAAGTGAAATTTACATAGGGCGTGACGGTTCAACCTTTTAACACTAGGCAATCATGCACGACAGTTGTATTTCATTTCCAGTTAGGGCAACTTAACTCATTCTGCTGAAGCCCATTCGACAATATAATGCAATTTAAAATTTAGTCACTTCCAGAAGAAGTAAATAATAATTAAGTTATTGATATTGTAAAGATTTATATAGATCACTCTGTACAGTACTATAAACATCAGCAGCATTTAATGCCAACGATGGCAAACCAAGTGTGAGCTTCCAGCACTCTCTGCTTGATGTTGCTACCACTAGCCAATAGGAAGCAGCATCTGATAGGTAACCAGTCTTATGTGACCTAGGCATATGTAGTAAAACTATGATTTTAACTAATTTCTATTATTATCGGGAGAATAGGGTCAATAATAGCCATTGTTCAATTAAGAATAATAATCAGTAAATCTCCAGTGCTTTAAACATATTTCATGCTGTGTGTGTTTTACATTTTATTTCGATTTTAAAAATATATTTCCTTACTAGTAATAGTGAAAATTTTCGTGCAAAGTCTGTTGAATTGGTGTAAAACATAAAAATAATAAAAGTGAATATTATCAATATTAATCTACGTTTGAAAAAATATTACCGACGACCAGGATTTGAAGCCGAGATAAAATTAAATTTTGTTACAAACTCTGCATGATAACCACTCAGCCAGGCTATTAAACTAGTTTTTTCATCATTTTACTTGGTTTTACGGGAAGACTATGAAATGATATGACATTACGTGCTTAATTAGGAATTATTGTTATTTTAAAATCTTCTTTTAGCTTGTAATTCCATATTTATTTATGAACACAATTACAATTTCGATCCTAATTCATCTGCACTGCGTTTTAGCGCCTGATTATGTTTAAATTTCGAACGACAGGGAACTTCCCTCTAACGCGAGAAATTTCCCTCTGCAAGGGAAATTGCTGCGAAATAGGGAAATATCCTCTAAAGACATGCGTCAAAACCTTTGTCCATAGCTGTACCAACAAAGATCTTCACTCCTTTTAACTTTGAATATACACAAGGACTGGTATTTGTATAGGAAATAAAACAATTGATTTGTACTAACAAGGAACTTTTTATTTGCGCATAAGTAAGATACATAGAGACTCAAACATTTTCCAAGTGATACAAAAGTATTGTGACTACAAACTATTGAACAGTGATGCTTTTCTAGACAAGTGATACAAACAAGTCTGAAATAAAAAACAACTGGTATAAATTATTGTGTTTAAGGACAACTAATACTAAATACTAATACATAAAGTGAAATCATAGTAAATACTTTTCATGTACAATGAAAAGGATATTATAATAAAAAGTTAACAAGAATTCTAATTTGCATTCTTATTCCAATCTCCTTTAACAAATTTACCTTACAAGACAATATTTTACATAAGTATTAAATAAAAATTAGAAAAGAATTTGTCTATTCAAAAAAATTGGTAAAGAAATTTTTGTCATTTTGTTTTACAAAAAATAATTTCGTCACAAAAGTATTTGTCTTTTCAAAATATTCCTAAGAAAAAAAGTTTTTAAGAAAAGAGTTTGCTACAAAAAAATTGGAACAAAAAGTTTTAGTAAGAAAAAAGTTAGCAACAAAAAGTTTTTAAAAAATTCATAAGAAAAAAATTTATAACAAAGTTTTTAGTAAGAAAGAAAAATTTTCGTAAGAAAAAATTTCTTAAGAAAAAGTTTCCAACACAAAAAATTTGTAACAAAAAGTTTTAGTAAGAAGGAAAAATTTGCGTAAGAAAAAATTTCTTAAGAAAAAAATTCATAAGAGAAAGTTTTCATAACAAAAAAGTTTGCAACAAAAAAAATGGAACAAAAGGTTTTCGTAACAAAAAGATTTCTAAGAAAAAAATTTTGTAACAAAAGGTTTTCGTAACAAAAAATATATGTAACAAAAAAATCACAAAAGTTTTCGTAAGAAAGAAAAAAAATTGAAAGAAAAAGTTTGCAACAAAAAAATTCTAAGAAAAAATTTGTAACGAAAAGTTTTCGTAAGAGAAAAATTGTAACAAAAAAATGTATGTAACAAAACAAATTCACAAAAGTTTTCGTAAGCAAAAATCTTGAAAATAGTTATTTAACAAAAAAGTTTTCGTAACAGTTTGTTTATCCATTTCATAAAAGTTCTTTCGGTTTTTCTTGTTTGCAGAAGAATCTACCTTTTTAAAAATATTGTTACAAGAAGAAGTTGTATTGCATTGTTTTCAGAAAATGGTATACGTAGCAAGCTGTTTTCTTCGTTTTGGTTTTAATCAAGTTCATTTTGTTAGAAACACAAAAACTGAGTGAACATTACAGAATCTATAATTTTGTTTGAAAGAAGATAATTACATCTAAGTTGAATTCTGAATATAACAACGCATACAAATAAAACCAATATTTACTCAAAATAATACACAACAGATTCCTCGCTTAGGAAAAAACATGTGTTGAGAATCTACAGTTTTTATGTAGTGACTTGTCAATTGAACACTAGAGAAAGTAGACAACAACTCTAACCATTAGACCAACATTGACATAATGTCTGGATTTCTTACTAAACAACACTAAGCGTTACACCAAACAAACAGAGACTTCGGAATTTTTAGTTGACACCAGTAGGCAAAGAGGAAATCAAACATACCATCGTGCAGTAGAGAAATCGAACAATCAGGTGCCTACAAGATTTGTCCAAGATAGGAAATCGGATTTTCTTAAGATGATTCTTACAAGTGCATCACAAGAAACTTAAACCAATACAAGACATTCTTTTAACCTAACTAATTATGAATTCAAGGTCGAAGTTGTAATTCTTGGAATAACAGCAAGATAATACTCTTGGATCCATTGTCAAATCAAGGAGTTATATGTTTACCAATAAAGAAGTATTAATGACTAGACAAGAAAAGAGTACTGCGCAGATTTAGTGCGCAACAAGGTGACTTCATTCGCAGAAGTTTGGAGTCTCTGAGTTGGATAAATATTGGTAGCATTTCCTTACTTTGAGTTATATCCTAGCAGACTTCGAACGACTGAAAGGATCAATATGGCTGGTGTAGTGGACTCTAAAGTATTAGTATTTGTTGGAGACGAAGAAGATCTTACCAGTAATACATCATGTGAGCTACCTTTAAATAACGCAGAGGAGTTTGACGTTATAGTGGTGGATGGAGACAACAACATTAGCAGTGATAATTTATGTGAGATAGCTTTGGGTATTGGAAAAGAGGACACAGAGAAGGTCAACGAACTTGTCAATGAAAGTGTATGTGATTGTACATTGAACAGTGCCTCAGTCGGATGTATTTGGGAAGCATTGAAACGTTACGAAAGTATTGACTACCTACTATGTCAGGGATGCTTTTTACACCGGGTAAATCCATACACCCATATGTGCAATCGTGGGAGCAAGTATTTGGATGTGAAAACGACACGTATTTTATGTAAGCCAGCCATTCTAAGAGGACTCTATAGAATATACAGAGAAACTCATTTAAAAACAAATCTCAGCTATCAATGGTTTGTCATCAATATGGAAAATAACCCAGAAATGATAGTTCCCATGGCAAGAAGTGAGTTCCTGAACAAAGACAATTCAATTACCCTACATCATTCGTGCTTGGCTCTACTTTTGAGATGTGTTAATATTATGCCTATAGGAACAAGTTTTCTCCAAAACTTTAAGCAGTTATTGAACAGATATACGACAAAACCTTTGCGTGTATCTGTAAGGAATAGACTTACTAATGGTAATCAGTGGGTGACAAATATGAAAGTGGACAAACTGAATTCAAACCAAGTGCTAGATTACAGTTATTTAATTTCTTGTTGTAAGTGAAATATGTCTTAAAGAATTTTCCAAGTTAAAGTCTATTTCTATTTATATAATGTAAAAATGAAAAGGAAGTATACAAGTGAAATATACAACCAAACTATAGAAGTTGTAGGTGTTTTCAGAACTATATTACACAGCATTCAGACATTATCCTAAAAGAGATGAAACGACATTTGCCTTAGTGAAGTGTAAAAGTGTTGTATATTTTTGCTTTTGTTCCTTTGCTTAGAATAAATATTAGGAAAAGCATTCAAGATTTTTTGTTTCACACTACATATATGTTTGATTGTTCTTATATAAATATTTTAGTATGTGACAATTTTATTCGTTCATTAGTCCAAATAGTTTTCTTTGGCAACAAACAATTTTCGCAGGAAAAGACAATATGAAAGTATCCTATCGCTTCCATTCACATTTTCTATCAGGATAAGTTTTTAAACAGGAATAACAATGATGTAACTTTAATGTTGACGTGATTCATACGAATATTAAATAGTTTGCTATACTTTTAAAAAATAACAAACCAAAAAATATTCAAGTTCATATTTTCTTGAATGAAACCTAACAAACTATTCATAAGAAAAATGTATTAAAGGCTGTTACTTATAATTTCGAACACGAAACATACATTCTGGTCAAGTATTAGTCTTCTTAAACGAAGTATTGTAATATCACTTGACATTGCACAAATGTCTAGATGATTTTTGTATTACTATTTTAAAAAATAATATTCAAAGTTTACGAGAAAGAGACAATAACAGCTTTCATCGATAAGCTTTTGATTACGAACTTGTTTCTTTTGGAACTTCAACAAGAGTTTAAGACATGGGGACAGATCTTTTAAGTTGTCATGACAATACATGCTAATCTGTCATACAAGTTTTCGTTGCATGATCTTAGCTATCA
>JAGDQP010019780.1:0-34344 GCA_022664845.1 Lepisma saccharinum | reverse complement strand
AAACTAGGCGCGGTTGCACAACCAAACAACTGGGCCAGAAGCCGCTATTGGAATCACCGATCCAAAGCAAAAGAAGGAACGACAAAATCGAGAAGGGTAGCAACCCTGCTACTCACAGAAGTGTATATATCCACAGAAATAGTACCACCCCCTTTTACTACTGGTTTACCACACAATGTCGAGAGCCAGACGGGAACTACACGGCGAGTGAAAGACTTTCAGATATCTCTGAACTTGCCACTAAGCGTGTGTAGTGCAAGAAAGATTTAAGTTCATATGAATATTTCTTTTACTCCTGTTCCCAAAGTCATCCCAAAATGAAACTGGCACTAAAGATAGATTGCATTAAACTGTATAATATACTTTATTCCTAAAAAAAAATTGAAGATACACTATTTTAGATATTCAAGGTCAAAGTTTACATCATGTGACCTTGAAATGAAAAATGCAATATTTTTCTGTAATAGTATTTTCTATCAAAACTATGTTTATGGCTTCAGTCAAACCCAAGATGAATGTTCTATTACAATTAGAAGCCAAGTTATGACTTTTTTGTTGACCGTGTACGTATATTTTTCTCATTTTGGCAAGCCTGCTGTATTAATACCGTGTATCACTGAGGGCTAATATTTTACGTATGTACATTACTATATATCGTCTACTATCCTACCAATTTTCGTGCAAATATGTGGGCCGCGGTGATTCAATTGGTAGAGCGCTCACCTCTGGTGCTAGGGGTCGTAGTATTGATCCGTGTGCATGGGTTTTCGCGGGGTTCTCACGTTTCCTCCTACTTTCTTCATTGCACCAATTCATCCCACCATTATCCATCCGGCCTGAGCCAAAGTTGCCTAAAGACCTTAAAAATAAATTCTAATTCGTGCAGATATGAGATGGTCGGGTTGAAAAATGCCTTTTTTTGTGATGATTTGGTTGTGGAATTGCCCAACAGTATCAGTATTTCAGTTAGGTACCGTAATGTGGTACTCTCTGAGCGCTGATTTTCGTAGTCTTGTGGTTTGGAAGTTCACTGGATTAATTGTAATTAAGTTTCTTTGTAAGTTCAACACATTCAGCTTTGGTGATCTTCCAAGTAACGTCGGTGATCGACCCTAAAGGTTTGTTCAAGAGCCTCTTTCTGGTGTAACTGAGAGAAACCAGGAAAAACTTTGAACTCGGAATTAGAACCCAGTCTTCCGAGTATGGGGAGAGCATGCTTCCGGTGAGCCACTACGTTCGGGTTTTAAGGCAATATTAATAATGCGAAATAAGGTGCTGCATGTTTTATTCACGTTGATGGGGTACTGTGAAAGTGCACCTGTTTGAATATAACGAATTTTGGTTTGTGATGCATAGGTGATTGTTTGATGTTGTTTGTTTTAGATCTGGAGAATGGGAAATTGTAGGTGTTGGTGAAAAAGAAACACCTTTACAGAAGTACCAAAGATTGCAGTGTGAAATAAAAGAGCTACTAGAAGAAGTATCACAGCTTAAAGTAAGTACATAAATTAGTAGTTAATTACACCATCATGATATTAGCAAGTTCTCGAAGCTTAAGAATTTTTCACGAATGACCACGGTCGAGGTCTCCAAAGCGATTTCTGATTTTATTTTTATGTAAAGAAGAGAAATAAAGGCGAAAATAGCAGTAGTGAAGACGCATTTAGGAAGAAGAAAACTCTTCTGTGGTTCAATATAGAAAGAGTTAAGATGAAAATCGATTGAATGTTCTGTATTGCGTTCAATTGAAAATAGACCATTCAAAAGTGTTAAACCTATATTGATAGGGTGGTCAGAAGTAACGAACGTTGGTTGATAGACCAGTTTTTAAAAATATATTTTCAGTTCTGTTAACCTTATATTTTGACAGCTCAAAACCACTATTATTTTATTTTTATTCACAATAGTTTCAGCATCGCGGCCAATTTTGTATGAGGACCAATAATTTAAAAACCGAACAAACGTGATTGTAGAAATGTGTTGGTTGTTTATCCTGGGCGAGTTTTGTCCCATGGGAGGAAGGCAGGACAAAGTGGACCTACGCTGAGTGTATGAGCGGAACACCGCAGATAGCAGTATACTTGTCTTCAAAATGATCACATTATTTCTCGAAGAAAGAAGGAACTGTGACTGCCGTGCGCGATGTCAAAACGCCCACGAAGTTACAGCTGGCGATAAAAACAGAACGCCCTGTACTATTCTCGATTGGTGTAATTTTGCTCCACGATAATATCCGACCACACACTGCTATTGCTGTTCGTAACACATTGCAGAGATTCATATGGGAAGTGCTGATTCACCCGTTTTTCCGGCCATTGCATGTCCTCATGTGAATTTCATGTGTTGAGGGAATTGAAACGTACCCTCAAAGTGAAACGATCTGCATCGATGGCGTGAAGCACGCTTTTCAACAATGTTCCCAACAACAGTCTGTAGAGGCATTCAGTGTCTTGTTTCACAGTTTGATAACTGTCTCATCACGTGTAGCTGAATCAAGGTTAGTTTGCTTTACCATCAAGTGCTCAGTTTTTTTTTTTTTTTACGTAACTGCCCCATATATCTTGGCGTGTGGCAGTTTCTTTCTTAGTGGGCTGTTCTCATTTTTCTTTTTTTTTTTCATTATCTCAGCTCTGGTATTCCTTAGGACATATTTTCAAGTATCTAATAAAAAATGTTAAAAGGTACCGTACTTAAAGATGATCGCGCACCCAGCAATGACTACATGTTAGTTAACCCGATATTGTTTTCACTGGGGACCTGAAGGAGAATTGAGAAAGTTGTCTGGGTACAAAAGGTGTCCTGAGAGAGAGTGAAGTACAATTCTGATGAAAGGAAAAATAAAAAACATAAAAACATATTTGGGTCACCATCTGAAATCGCCCTTCATTGCTCGACCTCTCAAAATATTTTATTTTTCGTTCTTGAGATTGAAAAAAATTCAGTCTGCAAGAACTAGTATGTCTTACCTAAAAAACGGAAGGTTTTGGCAAGGTTCGGGTAGCCAATCTGTTTTACTAAACAAATAACGAGGAGTCGGAAAATCACATCCATTCTTTCGTCCCATGGGTTATAGCTTCCAGAAGAAAAAAAAAAGGTTTAAAAAATATTCAATAGGGGGCATGTGTTACGACAATAATTTCTTGAATATCACTTTCAATCGAAAAGAACGTCTTTTTTTGGTGACGGGCTGTACTAGTTAATATATAAGGTAAATTGAAGACAAGTGAAGGAGAAAAAAGGATAATACTTACAGCTTAGTTTCGCATTAGATCTCACATATACACATAAAAAGTCACTATACCATTTTTGTCTTACGTCGCATGCCAAAATTTGTGTTTGCAGACGTTAACGAAAAGATTATCATCTCCGGACTAGTTTATCTGCTCGATAATTTTAATCCTCTGCATAAAAAATGTAAAATGTAATTGAACTGGTCAAAATGGCATGCAAACGTGATTGTTAAAACAGAATAAATTCAGATTTTCAGGGTGATTTTTCGCACGGAAGGGATTGAATGTCGAAGTTGATTTCACTATTAGACATCAAAATATGTTGAACGTATACAGAAATGAAGGCTGATATGTGGTTCTTTAATTTTTTATGAATATTTGAAAATCCAAAGACTTATTGTACGCGTGTTGGAGGCCCAAATCACATATGATTGGACAAAATATATATTAAAAAAAATACATATATTTTTCACATGTTTTGCACTTATGTAAGGAGAACATATTTTTACAAATTTGCAAATTGGGGATGAATAATGCCCGTGCGTGTTTTGGAGGCCCAATATCTCTGGTGGAAGACAGATAGAAATCCAAGATTTCCACACATATGAGTTTGTAAGAAGAAACTACAGCCGAAATTTGAACTGTGATATTAGAGTTTGAACGGAGTTACAGATTTGCAAGGTGGGGATTAAGAGGCCTCCGTACCTACTCTACATGTGTGTGTGTTTTTCATATTTTTGAAGATACTGGAAAAATGACAAGCAGTGATGAAGTTTTGGAAAGCGGACCCAATAATATTTGTCAATATGTATCAAGTGAACATTGTTTATTTTAGCTGAGAAATTAGGATATCCGTAATTGATGACGTCATACACCTATGCAATTAAAATACAATACAATTACGGGTTACACTTTTTAGTTTGTGTGTGTGTGTGGGGGGGGACATCTAGAAACTGGTTTTAAACCATGTGGTTTATAGAAAATGACACCAAAGATTCGGCAGTTTTTCAACAATTCATTGTCCAAGCTACTCACTTTAGACTAAAATAAGATCCTTATAGAACTCGGTAATATCTATCATATACAAATAACCGTATATATGACTAATAGGACCGAGTTAAAAATTATCAAAAATCGGAAATTTCAGATTAAATTTGGCAACGTTGCAATTAATTTCTTGGGAAAGTAGCTACTCAGCGGTAATGATTTTGAGACAAATATTATGCTTTTTATTTCATGCAAATCCGTAAAGTAGTCTAAGAAATTGATTATCGAAAAGAACTTTCATTCTTATATTTGATACTTGATACCAGTAGATCACCTTGGCAACTATTTTGAAAACGTGTAACTCTTCACAGATTTTGTTTTGTTTTTCGGGTAAAAAAATATATGGGTCTGTTTATTTTGCATATACTTGTAGAAAAAAATAAATGTATCGCAGAGATCTGAGATAGTCAATGGGACACTTTAGAGTTTACCTGGATGAAATGAAATGGAAGTTCTCATATATCACATATAACAGATTTGGATTATAAATGATTTAAAATTAGGTATGTTTTCGTAATTCTTTTGAATGATTGTTAAAACTTTTATCAACTTTTTGCAGGGTGCTGTTGCAGATGAATCATCTCAAGAGAAGTCTTCGCCTGTCGTCATAACAAACCAAGTGGAACATCTGCAGAAGCAGCTTTGTGACATTAAGCTGGAGGAATCATTAGGATCAGAATTAATTACAAACTTGTCCGATCCTCAGGGGGCTCTTCAAAAGTATGTGTGAAAATAATTTTTATAGTTTATTGTGCTTTAAACAGTAATATATGAAACTTTATTCTAATTAACTAACTCTATGGCTTACGGAACTCGCAAGTTCATCGCCGCAGTAACAAACATTCGAGCTTGGATTCTATCCTGGGCAACATTCAGCCAGTTTTAAAGAACATCGGTTCTCAAAGATCTCTTCTAATATTATCCTCCGAACGAAGTCTCGGGCTTCTCAACGGTGTCTTTCCAACCAAGATAAAATATAATCTTCGTTTTTTTTCCCATCCGAGCTACATGGCCTGCCCACCTTACTCGTCTCGATTTAATTTTTCTTACATCGGGTGAGTCGTACAGGCTGTGGAGTTCTTCATTATGCAGTCTCTTTCATTCTTAAAATAAAATATCGTTATTATATTCTTGAGAGACCTTTCTGCAGAAACTCGGTGATTTTCTGATTTTTGCTTTCAATAACCTTCTGACTAACATTAAGTCAACTTTAAGTTTCCTGTCGCAGACGATGGCTTCTTTAGAGCTAGTTCACCCTTCTTCTTGTGTACAGGGCTTTAGTTTTCTGTTTTGCCGTAAGCGCACCATTCTTTAATACCGGACCCAGCCCTGTTAGTCCACCTTCGTGGACTTCGAATCGGCAGTGGATACGTACGTAGCGGGTTGAAACCCTACTGCCGACCATCCTGACTGAAGTTTTCCAGGCTTTACCAGTTTCATCAGGCGAATACCGGGATGGTGAGTCTAAGATGCCAAAAGGCCATAAATAAATTCAAATTCTTTAATACCGGTAATAAGTTGCAAGGATTTTTTTTTTCTTTTGATAGCTTCAACTGCATCGTTTAATGTACATTTTCGTAACTATTCATACTTCATTATTGCTCTTTATCTATTCTTCCTGTGTAGCTTTTGTACCGGGTTAATTTTTCTTCCTCTCACATTCGAAGTCTTCCAATCATCTTTCTTCCCGACTTTTGTCATCTATGTATGCGAGGTCAATATTATTATTTACGTGAGCAGCTCTTGCTCAAAGTTTCGTCGTGACTCTTCAGTCATCAGCTAGAGCCACTGCTGAAAAGAAGAGACTGAAGATAGGACAATTTTGAAGAATACCTAACTTGCCTAGTGAGTATTCGTCAAGTGAGAGTAGGAATAGGCAAGTTTTGTATTTCTTTATTCAAAAGTGTCCAATCTTCTTTCATGTAGTAGCTCAAGTCAATGGCTTAAGAATCAAGCCAAAACGTTGAGCAGGGATTTTCTGCAAAAAATAACAGAATAGTTACTCACATAAGTAGTAATACAGCACATAGCTTCCTCACATAATGTTGATACAGAAGTTGCACAAGGTCAGTTTTCTGAATTTCTTCAATTTCGGACTTGGTGTTTTATTTATTAATTTTCATTGCAGGAAAGTATTGGCTCAACTTGAGCTTTTTAAGCAGTCAGGCGCAGGAAAGGAGAAGTCGAAGGGCAAGACTGAACAACAATCCAAGGAGAAAGGAGTTGTGACATATGAGCTGTATTACAGACCTGAACATGCTCGATTAAGTCAGACAGCAAACATAACGGAAGTAGAGCAGAGAATCCATAGATTAGAATCTATATTGGGGCCTTCATCTGAAAAATTGGTATGTATATTCGTCTATTGTGATGATCGTATTTTTAGGAAGTTGCGGAAAGAGACCAAGACTTTTTATTAACTGACCAATACTTGTAAAGAATAGTTCTTTTATCAATCGATTTGTACACTTTGTAATAAAACTGGTGATGGGCTAAAGGCAATTCCTGTGTATCTCGACTCCCTAAATGTATAATTGACCACATCCATAAGGAACATTACCATATTGTTCATTTCTCCGTTTATCTATGGCCCTAGGCAAAATTGCTAATTGACAGTTGATATTTTTAAAATAATTTATGGTAATGGTTAAGTGTTTTTAAGTTAATAAATAAAACAAACACACACATTCACGTTTTCATTACATACAAGCATACAAACAGCAGAGAGGTTTTACATTTATTAACGGATTGAAGAAGATAGCTTCATGCATTGCCACTAATGTCGATAATATATATATATTTTTTATAGGGGGGCTTCCCACATGGTTAATGTGAGTGTTATTGTATTTTGTGTAGAAAAAATAAGTCCATGAAAAGTAAATGGCGATAGTCACTGAAAAATTGGTACATTGGAAATCGAACCTCGGTGTTTTATCAAAAGCTATTAGACGACACGACTTAAATTTTGGGCTCGCTGGTTCAGTTGAGGCGTGAAAAAAATATGTATAGAATTTGGTCATGTCCGTTGAATGGATAGAGCATCCGGGTGCAATTCTTCTTAGGCCAGCGACCAATTTTTCTCTGCATTTGCAAAGTGTTTTAAGTATATATCTACACAAAAAGTGTTTGTATAAAAGAATTAAGAAATAAATAAACATTCGCCCCTGGGAATTGCAACCTTCTAGATTAATTAATGTCGTAAACCAGCTTGTGAGCTTCTTAGGTCGTGATCTACAGGTTTTTTTTTAGTACAGTGGGTTCCAGCTACTTCGTTCAAATGGACTTCTTCGAGATTGAACCTGTAACCATGCGCGCAGAAGGCGACAGTGTTAAGCACTGGGCCAACCGGGGGGACGGAAGAGTAATTTTCTAGAATAAAGATGTTACTAAAATGTTATAACGTTTCCTTGAATTAGTAGATGCGTCTCGCCTTCATGGATCTGCTGATACCGGTATAGTTGAAAGTAACTCCTTTTTTTTCGCAGGGGGCGATAAGAAACTTTTAAAATATCGAGGAATTGAAGTGCTACGGAACCAATAATAGAGCGATCGGAAATTCTTTCTCTGCAGTTCTTGACCCAGTGACAACAATTGAGACGGAAACTGTGGTAGAATAAGACAACGTGGGTGACAAGTGTTAAACCAGCATGTTCTTTCCTGTCTCCGTTGTCAGTTTTATCTCAAATGGCTATCCCCGTAGCGCAGTGTTTACTGTCACAGACGTCGGAACTGTACTGAGGCAAGCAGGTTCGAGTTCTGCCACCAGCCATTCTGACTGGTTTTCCAGAATTTTTCTGGTTCAACAGACAAATGCCGAGATGGTCCCTAAACTAAGGACCAGGCCGTTAACTTTATCATCCTTTCCCTCCTGAAGAGTGCTTGTCGAGACACCTCTGATATGTGGTGGATTTAGGCTACAGTTTCGTGTCCAGCGCAAACAATAAACTTCAAATTTAGTTGTATCTATAGTTTCCAGAAGCACACCTCTGCTACTCGATGTTGTGACTTCATAAACTTTTGAATTAGCTTATACACTATGAGTGTTGTCTTTACTTATTGCTAACCAAACAGGCATGGCAGTCTATTTTTAAATGATCTTTTGTAAAGTAATGTCATTAATTGTATTTTTACCAGTTTGTTTTCTTCAATTTCAGATTAATCTGTCTTTAGACACTCACCACAAGAGCTTAGTGGAGGCAGTGCAGGTGCTAAGTGCTCAGACGAATTTGTTAGATTCTGCACAGTTAGATCACATTGAAGGAAGGTTAACGGCATTAGCACAAAAATTGAACCAAATTGCGGAAAAGGGTTCCAGCGTCGAGGATACAGAAAAGGATAGGAAAGTAAGTGGGAATGTCATTTTTGTAACAATCATAAAAGTTGACTGATATCGTATCGTGCAGTTAAAGTACGGAGTTCGCCGCGCAAATAGGAAATTTGCGAAGTGGTTATTTTCCACTGTTATAGTAGAATTAATTTGTGAAGACAATCAAGCTTCCCATATGGTGAAATCAGGTTTTGTTTTAATTGATTTAACAAAACTATCGTTATACAACTTGCATAGGACTTGAAAAAGGACTTGGGAGAGAATCTTTGGTTACCCAGAGCATTGCGAGATGGTCACCAGGTTGGAATATTCTAAATCTTAAATTTTACTATGAAGAGGATTTTTTTTCCTTTAATGAGTTAATTTCTCTACCCAATTTATGCAGAACAAATTTGTTTTTCTTGAGTACGTTAGTAAGATACTCAGGGTTTGGTATGTATTTGTTAAAATATTCAAGAAAATTACCGCTAATGAAGACTATTTAATTAACATCTGATAGTTAATAATGAAACATGGATACGTTCTTCGAAATGAAATGTACGTAACCGTCTGCAATAGTGTTTATAGAAATCACGTATATACCCGATCGATTTCGAACTCAACCTGACTTCTTCAATTGGGGCGCACGCCAGTTCTTACAATCTTCTTTAATGCCAATGTGTTGCATTAAAGAGTGTGGCAATTCTTTGATTATTGCAGATCCGGTTGCCTGAGCTTAAACGTACGGGATGAAGTTCTTTAATTTGTAGATTCTTTCATTGTCTTTGTTCGATAAGTATCTTCAATTTCCTTCCATTTTTTTTTTCTGTTACAGATAAACGAGTTGTACGAGTTGGTGAAGAAGACAGAGTCCATGTCAACTTTACTTCCGGAAGTAGTGGAAAGAATGGTTGCACTGCAAGCCCTTCATGAGCAAGGTATATATTCACACAATCTTTACTAGGATAAAAACAGAGGTTGAAGAATTGCGATTAGAAAAAGAGCTTCCCCCATTCTTAGGCTTCCTACCAAAATTAATTATCATTACAAAAATAACCCAAATAATATTTATAGCTCATAACGAGATATGTAGATTACCAAAATTTAAGATGCCATGGTCCAGGGGGAGGGGAGCTAGGGGCTCCGGAACTTCGAATGTCACAAAACTGTATATAAAGGCAGTAGTGAGGTTGTAATGGAATATCTTGAAAACGGGAAAAGTAATCAAAATAAAACTTGCACAACATATAACTGACCACAAGTAGTAACAAAAACCATAAGCAGGGTTGCCATCTAGGAAGAAGTGTTGCCAATGCAGAACAAAGTTACATTTTTTAAATAGCATTAAATACCAATTAATGCACAGTGAAAAACTACTGGCAATAGAAAAGAAAATAGTACAAGGTGGTTGCACAGTGTTGCAAACTATGGAAGATATATGAGCTGAAAGTTGTCGGGTTAGAACGTATATGTGGAGACACAGGCCAATATGCTGGTATCTGGAATAACAGTAAAAACGCTAATCAGCACGTATACTACCGAGGGTTGGGGAATAGTGAAAGCATTGTCACCACTGAATGGAACCACGTGTCAAGTAAGATATTTTTAAAAGACACTAGTAATAAGCAAAAGAACATTGTGAACGCTGGTATCATAGTGTTGCAATCTTCGTGTTGGTGTGATATATCTTCCATAGTTGCAACACTGTGCAACCAACTTGTACTGTTTTCTTTTTTTTTGCCTGTACTTTTCCACTGTGCATTAATTGATATATAATGCTATTTAAGAAAATGTAACTTTGTTCTGCGTTGGCAACACTGTGTATGGTTTTTGTTACTACTTGTGGTCACTTATATGTTGTGCAAGTTTTATTTTGATTACTTTTCCCGTGTTCAAGATATTCCATTAAAACCTCACTACTGCCTTTATATACAGTTTTGTGACATTCGAGGTTGCGGAGCCCCTAGCTCCCCTCCCCTGGACCATGGCACCTTAAATTTTGGTAATGTACATATCTCGTTATGTTACCTGCGATGTATTAGGTGTGAATAGGATTTGTGTGTTTGAGAACCGTGACCCTTGTTAGTTTCGGAGCTACAGGCGGTCTGTCACGGCGTCATCATCACAAATGACGTTATTATTTCTACAAGTAATGGCGTAAGAGGGGCGCGCCTAGCAAATCACATTCAAAGTAGTACCCAATACATCTAGTTAAGTTAAGATTGCCAAATGCAGCATAGAGGAAATTTCTATGCTTGCCCTAGAAACCATTTAATTCCTTGACTATGAAATTCTTATGTACCGAAACCTGTGTGACACTTCGACAATCAAATATTACTTAATAAATGAATCGGCTACTTCGAGTGTGATTTGCTAAGCCGATACCGTTACGTCATCATGTATTGAGCTCGTATGATGTCATTTGTGACGATGCCACCGTGACTTTCAGCGCTTGAATCTCCAAAATTGAAGCGTATGCGCGAACAGACGTCTAAGGGTCAGTTCTAGAATCGACCGCTAAACTTCTAGTCAGTACCAAGTTGAGGCCACCTCTCATTTTGCGTACTCTCATTGGCCAAAATCAGACTTGGCCTCAACTTAGCACTGACTAAAAGTTTAGCGGTCGATTGTAGAACTGACCCTTAGTGACATTTTCAAATAAAAAAATCACGAGTACATTTTATATATAACAGGAAAAGTATGAGGCACAAAATATTCATACTTTGCACGAAGACATGTTAGACTAAAGTCCGCTTTTGTGCAAAGTATGAATATTTAATGCCTCATATTTTTCCTGTTATATATAAAAATATACTCGTGATTTTTGTATTTGAAAATGCCACTTAGACGTTTGTTCGCGCATACGCTACAATTAATCAAATTTCGAAATTTCTTCAAAGGAACGTTTTTCTTGTTTTGATGTGAATAATTATCAAGAGTAGTTTAGGAAAATATTACATTTTGAGAAAGTCCCCATCTTGGATTCAAAATGGCCACCCAAAAATTATTTTCCACGCCGTTCGAGCTAGAGAAATGAAATTCGGTATGAAGGTGTATCATCAAGAGTAGTTTAAAAAAAATATTACAACATTTGGAAAAAGTTGCCATCTTGGATTAAAAATATTTTCCTCACCGAGCCAGAGAAATGAAGTTTGTATGAAGGTGTACCATCACGAGTAGATCACGACAATATAAGAAAATGGAAAAAAATTCGCCATCTTTAATCCAAGATGGCCGCCCGAAAACCAATTTTGCAAACCACTGAAGCTAAAGAAACGAAATTTGGTGTGTAGTTGTACAGTCACGAGTATGTTAGATAAATGGGGACGCAGTCCCCATTCTTTCCTCCGATGTATCGTTTAGCTTCCAGTAGTATGGCACTTTGAGTACGTAGTTTCAGCCTACTAAGAGTTAGCCCAATCACTTTCAATCGAAAAGAACGTCTTTTCCCCGGTGACGGGCTATAACTGGTTACAACGATAAACCACTGAAGTTTTTTCGTGATCTTCTGTCTCAATTGAACCCAATCTCGTACCGATGTTAGACTCTTTATTCCCGGATTGACCCTTTATATTATTTTTCACGATTATAACTACTTTTGTACTTACAATTATTATTATTTTTTTTTTTTTACCGTTGTCTAGTGGCTTAGTACCAGAGGCATTACTCTTTACTTATTCATTTTATTACGTATTCCTCTTGTTCTTTATTGACACTTCCACGTCCTACATATTTGACCGTTTGTCCTCTGTCACGGATTCCGCCATGATCTTCAGTTTGAGGGGTGTATAGTAAAAATTGGGAGTGTGTAAGTGGGGTTTTCACGGTTTCAATTAATTTTTGACCGTAAAAAATTAAAGTTGGGGTGATCTCTAGAATTTGAGGATGACACCCCCACAGGGAGGGGTCTGGCAGAATCACTGGTCTCTGTACACTTGTATTGATTGGCCTATTTCGCTGCTAAAGAAGTCTTGAAGTAAATTCGGCAAGACCAGATGCAGAGCGAATAGAAGAGTACAGTTAAACAACGCGTCTGTTAAAATGTATTTCTACTAAAATTGTGAAATTTAATGTTTTAAAATAGTTTCACTTTACTGTGTGACAATATTAACTGTCAGTGAAGTGGCGAAGGCGTGCAGAATCAGCTTAAGCGCAGTCACCGAACGCAATAACTAAGTTTCAAAGATTATTTCATCAAAACGGATGATAAGATTATGTGTTCTTGAGTGGTATAATATTAAGTTAGAAGGGAAGAGAGAAAATATACATCTGAAGTATGTAAAGCACCAGAAAAATAAAAAACAGATTCGTGGGAATTCTTTGACATTCATTCATTCATCTTTGCAAAAGGGAAAGGAACAAAATGCTTTTTTCACATACACGAAAACTCTCTTTGTAGAACGCGGCAGTCTTCTTCAGAAAGTAAATTGGAAAATTGCACACAAAAATCTGCCGTTGAAGGTACGCGTTCCACTGTATACGCCAGATTATATGTGGACGAAAAAAATTGAGTTCTTTTGGGTGTCCTAGTGCCTATGGGTGATGTTTAATACAATCATGTCAGCATACGTATACTTTGTGTTCTTGAAAACCATATGGTTAGGAAAAATGTCTATTGTTCTGGATTTTATTTACAACCAGCCACGTTAACGCCATCCCAGAGCTGATTACATTGATACAACCCATTTCAGCCTACGTGGTTGATCCGCACAATAAGCATGATGAAGTGGTTGCTTAAATTCACTCGATATTTGATATTTCCGACTGGAACAACATGGAAATTGGCACATGTCCATGCAGTTATTCGGACTTCTTAAAATTTTTCGAAATGGAAGGTTAGAACCTTGCCTAGACCAAAGTTCTATCATGTCTAAAATATTCTGCTCTGATGTAGTGGTTTCCCTTTATGTGAAAACAAAGTAACGTAATTTTAATAAAGAGATTATTATTGTGTTATTTGCTTCTGTACTTTGTATTTTAATCTGCAGGACTTGTTCGTCACCCTGTTCTCAATACGCAACAAATCAGAAAATAATTACGTCTGGAGTCTCCGGGTTTTCAAAGTTGTTGACAATAGATTCAAACCATTAACGTTTCAGACAACATGATGCCCTTTGTCGAAACGTAAGACGTTAAAGAAATAGTAGACACAGAAAGAAAGAAACCTAGTTGTAGAGAAATTAAAACATGATTTCTGTGTGAAGTGAAAATTTGAAAACCGTTGTCAGATACAAAGAATGTGAGAAGACTATTTCTGAATTTGATGGGTTACTATTTGGGATCTGACCAAATGATTTGAATATTTATGTACATAAACTACATATACAGACAAAGCACATTTCATTTGAAATTAACAATATCTGTGTACATTTACATAAAAGTAAATTGTGTAAGGGTCATTCCAGGCCAAATCAGGCAGAAGAAAGGTGAGATGTAACCCATAGTTTCCGATTTTGATGAAACTTGGCCCATTGATTCTTGATACGGTCCTTAGTATAAATTCCAAGTTACAGGTGTCTAGGCCACATGTGTCCAGAGTTACAGTGCTTCAAAGTTGATATGTTTTGTCATCAAATGTTGCTGCGACCGACACTTTACGGAGACACACTCATTTGAATTTTATTTTTTTAAGTTATGCATTATGAATTATAAAGGATAAGATCAGGCATTTCTTAAAATCCATCAGAGAATCCAAATTTGATAACAAACTTGTGGTGGAGCCAATAGATTTTGAGATATGGGTTTATGATTACGAAAAAAGCAGTTTCTGAAATGGTGTTCAGCTTGCAACATAATACCGTGAATATCTCAAAAGGAACACCACATACAGATGTGAGACATATCAACTTTGAAGCGCTGTAACTCTGGATACAGGTGGCCTAGAAACCTGTACCTTGGAATTTATACTAAGGACCGTATCAAGAATCAATGGGCCAAGTTTCATCAAAATCGGAAACTATGGGTTGCATGACCTGCCTGATTTTGCATGACCTGCCTGATTTTGCATGGTGACCCATAAATGTTATATAATGGGAAGTTTGTTTCTGTAGAAGTTGGAGACGTCCGTGTATTTGTGCTCAGTAAAGTGTCAAGATATAAAATAAATTTTATTCTGTGTTCAGGGTAGTTTTCCTGGGTATGACATTCATTATACACAAAGCATGTTTTGGTTTCTGTGCAGAGACTGGTATCTTCTCTCTCTCTCTCCTATTTCTATTACTTCTTATATGTTGAAAAAGGACACAACGTTGTCTGAAACATTAATGGGCTGAAAGTGAAATATCTTTCCTACGACTGAAGACCCGTAGGCTTAACACGTAAATGATTTTCTAATTTATAGTACTAGTTGCATAATCGTCAAAACAAAAAATTGTGAAATGGAAGCACGAAATTTTCCATTTGAAAGTGGTGAAAAACGAAGGAATCTAGAGAAAAAGAATTAAGGACAAATGTGCTTGAGATAGGATTACGTGCCACTGAGAACAAAGTTAGACTTATTGCTTGTGGTGATCTTAACGTCCTAAGGACAGGACCTATAGCTTTAAGTAGACTCGGAATACTTGTGTTCCCACTAGGGATTTGTTCCCGGGATTCCTTAATTACAAAGCGACAAGTAAAATTACTTACCCACCGGGGACGAGGTTCAACAGTCGGTACAGGACACGCCTTGTAATCGGAAGAACACGAGTTCTATTCCCGGTGCCGGCCATCCTGATTGAGGTTTTCCCCTCAGCTTCGCCAAACAAATAGTGGGATAGTACCTTGAATAAGGCCAGGGCCAATTCCTTCAGAACCCCTTCCCTTGTTAATCCAGTGCAAAATGCCCGAAAGTAGACTGTATCTGGAGATTTTATTAAATAAGTAAAAATAATTGCGTATCTAGTTAAAGGTAATTTTATTATAATAGCTAGTTTTAGTTCTAAATCATTTTGCTTTCTTTTGTTGCAGCTTTACAATTTAGCAAAACTCTTGCCCAGCTGGATGGACTGCAGCAACAGTTAACGGCTAGCTTACAGAATAATGAGACGCTCCTAAAAGATGTTCAACAGAACTTTTCCAAAAACGTGGAGGTTATTAAGAAAAACGTTTCCAGCTTAGATGCTCGTTTGTCATCTCTGAAGAAATGAGTGTTACGGTGACATTTCACTATGTGTTATTGCTTACTAAGAACTACAGTCATTTTTTTAATATAATTGTTAAGTGCCTACTTTCGTCGTGGAAGGTCTCTTCGGTCAAATGGTCGTGCACAGTTGTCATTATTTTGCACTAATTCAACGCTGTTATTTATTTACTTGTAACGTGGCTGTGACATTGTTACGACACATTCTGCTGTGGTTTCAAGCACGCATTTATGTCCTTATGAACATTTTGCTCTTGTCAAATGCTGAACGAAGCTGCTTACGGCTTTGCAGGATATTGAGAAATCCATCCTGTCAATGACAAGAAATTTCGAAAGAAACGTTTGTGTTTGGCGAACATGTAAAAAATTATCTGTTTTTCTTTAAAGTATCGTCTTTTTAAAAAAAATGCGCATCAGATTTCGTTGTTACATTTTTTCTCTGATGTAATAATCTCTAATTGAGATTTTTTTAACGAAAAGTCTTTAATTCCTTTTCTAGCATAATTATGTTGCTTCATTATTGTACTATTTGCCAAATCTAATAAACGTTGTAGTTAAAAAAAAAAGCGCATTATGGACACAGGAATGGGGTAGGTGCGAAGATTGTATACAAACGACTTCTCTGTTTAATTTCTTTGTACGAGTCGCAAAGGAGGACTAAAATACCCAATCTAATAAAGCTATTTATAGATGGTTGTATAACATGTATTATCACTATTTATTATGGCCTAAAGTACTAATATCTCAAAATTCCTATATATTGGGTAAGTACAAAACTTCTATCCGTTTTGACGTATCTTAGTAGCCAGTGCGTGAATCGATAGCCACGTTGATTATATGTGAAACGGAGACGATAAGGGCACATCAGACAGTTTACTTGTTGAGTTCAGTAAAGGTAGTAATGCGGCCGTAGGCTACCGCAACATTCGGCAAGTGTAAGATGAAGATGTAGTTGACGGTTCAGGGACGGAGACAAGCTGTCAAGATCAACCACGGCTTGGACGTCCTTCATCGTTTTCCAAAGAGGATCTCGATCAAGCCATACAAACAGCCCGAATCCAACCGTAAAGAAATTAGCTGAAACCTTCCAGAACAACAGTTGAAATACGGCTCGAATTGCTGGGTTTAACCACAAAGTTTGTTAATTGAGTTCCACGTCAGCTGACAAGCAAAGATACTGATGGGGCAGAAAAAAGTTCTAAATTTCTTTCTTCCATCATGCTTAGAATATCAAAATATGTGTACGTGCAAAGTTTGGCGACTCGAGCGCAGTTACTTTGGGTTGTTTCTGAAGAATGAAGAAAAAGTGTGGAAATACCCTGATAATTGCAAAATGCCGGAAGAAATGGAAAACAAATATATAGTAATAGGTACTGGGTGGAAGGCGCTACTTGCTGGAGAGTATGTTCTTCACGGCAGCCATACTAAATGGCTATTGGTTTTCTTAAATGCGAAGGAGGTCGTGCAATATGTAATTCTGGGCTAGAATTTTATGATAAACACGTTTCTGAAGTCAATTTTGCCATAAACGTATTATTGTGAGAGATAATGGTGTGTGACATTAGTATTGGGTAATGATGCAATAGCCTGAAAACGTCATTTTGTTTGAAAATAATGAAGAAATTCTAAACTAAATGCATATCGAAATGGCAGTATAATCAGGAACAACGTGTATGTGTTAAGGTTTCAATTCCTTCATTATTTCAAAACAAAATGGGTCTTTTCAGGCTATTGCATCATTACCCCATACTAATGTCACACACCATTATCTCTCACAATAATACGTTTATGGCAAAATTGACTTCAGAAACGTATTTCCTGTAAAATTCTAGCCCAGAATGACATATTCCATTTAAGAAAACCAATCGAGATTCAATATGGCGGCCGTTAAGAATACTCTCTAGTAGGTAGTACTCTCCATTACTATGCATTTGCTTTCCATTTCTTCCATCATTTGACAAAGATAAGGGTATTTTCACGCTTTTCTTTACTCTTCAGAAACCAGAATCTGACTACTATATCATCGATATTTCCCAAAGTAATTGTGCTCGAGTTGCCAAAATTTGCACGTGCACATATTTTGATATTCTAAGCATGATGGAAGAAAAATTTAGAAATTTTTCTGCCCGATGAGTATGTTTGCTTGTGAGTGCAACTCCACGGGAGGGGCTCGTCGCGACCTGTTCCCTTGTTTCAAAAATAGCCAGTTCTTGACACGCGTTTCACGGGTGATGAGAAGTGGATTTTGTACTGGAATGTAAAGCGTCGAAGGACTGGGTGTCGTGTTTCTGAACCGCCTCCATAGACGTCCAAACGATAACTTCATGCCAGGAAGGTGATGTTAAGCATGTGGTGGGATGTCACAGGCATTATTCAGTGGGAAGTCCTGGAACCCAACCAAAGCTTTAATGCCACCTTTTACTGTCCACAGTTGGACAGACTGTGCGTGCAGCATTGCGATGGAAGCAGTCAGGTCTCATGAATCACCAAGGAGTCATCCACCACCATGATAACGCCAACCCACATGCTATTGTCATCACCCGTCAAAAGTTGATGGACTTTGTGTGGGAGGTTTTATCCCACCCGCCCTATTTTCCTGAGTTGGTCCCAACAGACTGCCACCTGTTTTGCACTTTGCAGAACTCAGAAAATCTTTGATATGGGGAGGGTGAGAAAACTGCTGTATAACAGGTCAAAGACTCCAAACCTGAGGATTTATCAGCGTGGGATTGATCTACCAGAAAGATAGCAAGAAGTCATCGATTGCGATGGCGACTATGCAGTCCTAGGGGAGTTCCATTTTGTGTTGGTCGCATTTCTATTTACGCACTGAAAACTGGTAGAACTTCTGCACGTACCAAATCTCTCTTTCCCATCGTGTTGCTGCTGCTGCTCCTTCGATGTTCCATTAACCCATCCTTTCCACACATTGATTAATTTCTAAATACCTGTGCACCTAACAGCTTAAGCTCAACCCCCCCCCCCCCACTTTAATCTTGACACCTACCCCGAAAAAACTACAACCACCACTACCAGGACACAGGACAGCAAATTTAAATATCCGTAGAAAATTCTTTCCAGCTTCCCCCCATGTCGACCATACATGCAAAGTGTGCCAAATTGTTACACTCTTGACAGTAGTAGTATGCGTGACGGCAGAAAATAAAAAATGGAGCAAAGCAGTTATACAAGTGTATTTTAAATTTGAAAAAAGTGGAATTTCACTGAAGGAGAGAATGTTGGAGAAGCAGGTTCGAAGCGAATATACACTAAGACAAATTGTTTTCCGTAGTCTCCGTAGAACAATATTGAATCTACAGCACTTACCGGATACAGGAATTTAAGACTGACTTAGTATCAGCACTGAAGAAAATATGAGAGTCGATGTGGCCCAGGCGTCTGTACGCCACCATCGGGTGACCCGGTCCGGACACTGGAGACTTTTTTTTTTGCAGTGTTTCCATGCGTGGTGCTCTGAGGTGCACTCAGCCTCCTATCAAATTGAGTGCCAGTGGCACCTTGGGAGGTAAAGGCGGTCGAGCGTGAGACTGACCACCCCATGTTAGTTCGTGCCGTTGGTCGACAATATGTGGAGCGCTACCTACGCGAACGATGTGTGCGCATCGCACAAAGCAGGTCTTTACATTTTTCTGATGAAAATATATTTTCATAGGCGATAGGGGTGAGATTTAAGCACTGTAGAATTTGAAACTACTTTTGTTTTTGCGCAATGAAGAAACGGTAAGATGTGCAAGGAATCTGCTTATTGAGAGAAAATTCATGTTCCCGCTCGAAGTGGGTTAGAAAAGATAAGGGAACGCTAGAAGAAGTGGGCTAGAAAAGGAAGGGTACGCTTGCACCGAGTGGGGGCAATTGCCTCTTGAAAGTAAAGGCAATGAATGAGCTCTCATTAATAAAAAGGTAGGGGTACGCCAAATCCAAAGCGTAAAAGGTAAGGGCATGGAACACTGGTTCTATTGGTAAACGGAGATCGGCGTATGTACGTAAGTTGATTAGTAATTTATCTGTAACGTCGATCCACTGCATTGAAAGCTCAGAGGAAGAAATTGGTGCGCTGTTAAGATAAACAACTGAAGACAGATTATGCAATGAAATTAAGAGAGAGGTTTAATACAGAGATGAACGTATACGTATTAGTACACACACAGATTGTCTGTCTGTCTCTATTTTATGGGCAAGAATTTAGATATTATTCCAAGCTTAAGTTGCGTAATCACTCGGTTATGTCTAAATAAGCTCTCTAGCAATCGAACCTAATCTACTATAGTCGTGGCAAATAATATTAAAAAATAATATCAGTTGACTCCCCTACCAGAAAATAACTGGTTACGTGCCACGCCAAGCTCAAGAGAAAGCAAAGAATGTCCCATTCTTCCACCCTACATAGAATAGCCTGGAAAAGCGCTACAGAATCTCCACAGTTGGAAAATGTTTATGGTAACAAATATTTGTCTCGACGAACAATGTTTGACTAGTTTTCTTTTCCCCGTACAACACATCAGGCGTTAGAGGATGACCCTGACACGCTCTTCGTACACAAGTACGCAAGATGGCCGAATTCACATGTGCAACATCAAAGAAGAATAATTTACATGTGGTGTAAACAAAGCGTTAGGTCTTGGATGCACTTTTGGTACTCCATAAGTTTAAACCAATGATTTTGGGAGTATTTTTACAGTACAGGTTCCTGCAAGTTTCTGCTCCGAAAAAAAAAAAAAAAAAAAAAATGTCCTTGATCATAACATCAAGAATTTTTTTTTTTTCAGTGTAGACAGACATTTAAACGAAATACGTTTTATTATATAATTATTGAATTTGCCCTTCCTAAAGCCTACTGCTTTTGTTTTTATATGTAGTACATTTTTATTTTGAAAGAATTAGAATAAAAGAACCTAAGACTACAATGTTTCCTTTGAGGGCTACAACAAATAATGCACAAGTTAAAAAAAAATACAAACCGAGCGCCCGTAACTCAGTCCATACAGCTTTGGCTTATCATTCGGAAGGTCTTGGAAACAATCGCAGCGTTGTCCATTATGACAGGGTTTTCTGTCATACCAGGCAAATGTTGGGATGGTATTTTTAAATGGCCCTGGCAGACTTCCTTTCAACATGCTCTCTCCCCGGCCTAAGCCAAAGTTACCTAAAAGCAATAAATATTAAATACTACTACTATAAAACACCTATCTTTTGATTAATTTTTTTTTTACTCAAACCCCGCTTATCTGGGACGATTTTCGATTCAAAATATTTGTACATCGTATACAAGTGAGCGCGTCTAATAAATAATCCACAGATGTGCAGTGTCCTTTCATCAATGAGCCCTCAGTTTCTTAAAATACATTTTGTCTGTTGTAAAGTAACTCATTCTGTTCTTGTATTTGTGTATTCACAGGTGCTTATAACATAAAAATATTCGTAATTTTGGCTTATCCGATCCCATCAAGTCTGGACCAGCGAGGTTTTAGTGCAGAGAGGAGTGCGCACAGTTAGAAACTGAACTTCTCTCAGGATTACAGCAGTAGCAGTAATTAAAATACAATTGTGCGCTATTACAGTAGAACTATTCAGCATAAACTACGAATAAGTACACTAGATTACATGAAGTCTGCGCTAAGGAGCACGTCATTTTGAACCCTGTCGTTTGGTGGCTCTGGCGACTCTCTTCAGTCGCTGGTTCTTTCCAGTTGTAGGGTAACCTCTAAATATATACTGGGTATTCTATCAGACTCCATTTATTTCTGTATTCGAAAATCAGTACAAAAACCCCTTCGGGGTAATGGGAAAAGTGACGTAAAATTCTACTCACAAAACAAGTGGTATCCATTTTGCGAGTGACTTTCTTTGTGTCACTATGGCGGAAGGGAGGATACTAAGTCTTAATTTTATTACAAAAAACACTTCCACCATACTGACACAATGAAAATCACTCGCAAAATGGATATAACTTCTTTTGTGAGTGGAATTCTTGCGTCACTCTTCCCTTTATCTCGAAGGCCTTTTTTTTTACTGTTTTTTTTTTTATTTGCAAGGCTGCTTATTAAGGAAGAGCGCAGTCTTCATACAAAAGGTCGATTTTGGACCATGGTAGGTTCCATCTCTCTCTGTCTCTCTCTCTTTTTTTTTCGCAATCGACCCCCAAAATTCCCTGGTACCAAGTATTTGGGGCTAAATCAAAAAGACAGACACACTTTTTGATCATTTTTGAAAATTCTGTGATTGGGCTACAAAGGTCATACCTTTATAACCCCTTCACCGATTTTGACGTGTGATATACCGTTTAAAAGGTACTGAAGCGTAGATTACGATTCCGCAAGTTTCGGTCGGCTATATGATCTGGGGTCAGTGCTCTATCATCAGATATGTGAAATTTTGAATGGCAAAGAGCTTTCAAATGCAAGTTCAAGCATCAAAATCGAACTTATAGTTCGCTAGATCCGAAATTAGCTGGATATACGTGGGTGCCGTAACAGAGTCGTTTGTGAGCGTCACTCGAATAACTGCCGTTCTTCAGGATTCAAAGTATGAAGAACTCGACATTGTAATCTCAATTACGTACGGCACGAAGAATAATTTAATGAAGGCAGAGATCGCAACTCCATTTTCTTTCCATGGCAGCCATGTTTGTGGTAGACAGTCTATGCAATACCCAGTATATATATATACTGGAGGTTGCCCTATCCAGTAGTAGCACCAAGAGCCACCTAACGGCAGGGTTCAAAATCACTTGCTTTGAAGCAAAAACCCAATGAGCACGGAGAAGAGACATACCAGGGTCATTCATCAGTAGGAAGTGGCCAACGCATAGTGGAAGGTCAAAATGGGCAGGAAACACAAAAAGTGAAGAGAAGAAAAATGATTGTTAAATTGCCCAATCAGTGTAGAAGAAGTCTTATACAGAAATGTCCGATCTTGACAGACCTCGCTCAACTCTGCAATTGATAATGGATAGGTTTTGTGTTTGGAAAACTATGAAATCGTTGCCGAAGTGGAACGAGTGAATAAGATATTCGATTTATTACTGGAGAAATAAAAAAGGAGCTGTGAAGCTGGAAACAAATTTGAAAAGACGTGGTGCTGAAGTGTCAGCCAGTACAGTGAGCAACATTTGCGGAAGAGAGGGTAGCCCGGAAAAAGTTCTGGGTAAATAAAACAAACTGCAAATAGCATTTAAATTTTGCATAATAGTACCGAAATAAGGGGTCAAACTTCTGGAACAATGTAATATTCTCGGACGAAAGTAAGCATAATACTTTTGGGTCGGATAGAAAGCGGATGGTGTGGTACAGAATTGGATCCTCCACATCTTGTGTCTACAGTGAAACATCGGGGCAGTTCCCTGTTTGTCTGGCAGTGTTCGATTTATAATTTACGAAGGGGGGGTACTAACACTAGTGTTGTTGGTAAGTTATAACATACTACCTGTTTGGGTATAAATACAAAGATTTTATCCCTCGTTGGGTTGATATTTGGAATCAACAACCGGAGATGAAATTCTCACGCACCAGGGAAAATCCCCGGCATCCCCCAGGGCAAATCGAACACTGGCTGTCTGGGGGTGTATGAGTGGATCTGGGGTGGGTCGTTTACACGTTATCGATTGGGTGATGTATCGCAACCTTAATGGAAAACCTCCATGCTAGTGCGCAGAAGATAGGTCTTAACAACGAATGCATATTTCAGTAAGACGACGACCCCAAGAATACAGCAGGAAATACTCGCTTGTGGCTGCTCTACATCATCATACAACTTCATACACCCCACTCAGTTCCCAAACTAACCAGATACAGTATCTGTGCTCTGTTCTGGAAACGAAAGTCAATACAACCTACCTTCATCTTTAAAATTCAAAACCGCGATTCAAGTCAGATAGGAAGATCTACTGCCGTACTGGAGTTAGTAATAGCGATGCCACGACAGGCTCCAGAGATACCAAAAGTACACTACGTGATGCGAGACAATGTTGTGGCCATCTCGTCGATTGGTCGTGTTGTTTGGTAAAAAAAAACGATGGAAAAGGCGGGAAATTTACCCCATAGGAATATTTCTAGATCCGGCACTGGGTGTACGATGACTTTTTGTACGTACTGAAAAGGCATACTTTCTTTAGTTTATAAATTTCAGAGGATTCTTTCTTTTAAGCTTTTCATGCTTTGTGGAAATAGCATGTACGTGTTTTTTTTTTTTGTTTTTTTTTTTGGTCATTCTTTTGCTGTTTCTTTATTTTTCTTACATAACGTACCTATTCCCCAGTTGTTTTCGACATAGCTTCTTAGGTGTAAGGTGTACGAGCACTTTTTGCACTCACTGTATATTGGTACCCCGATGCTGATAATGCTTACAAAGTAATTCGACCATGTAAGGCCGCGTTTGTCCGCTAGAGGGCGTTAAAGTTTGTAGCAAGGGGAGATCGCCCCGCCCCGGCAGCCGCTGCAATGGTTCCCGCAGTTTCGGTTTGAACAGGCATTTATTACTCAAAACCTATAGATGAACATACCTGGCTGCTTTCAAAGATCCAGCGTGTAGTTTGGGAGATATAGGCCAGCACTTGTCTTCACAGATGCAAGCGAGGTTTTTCTACAGAGTGAGTAAAACAGAAGAACGAATCAAAATAAGCACACAGAGCAACCTTGAAAATCACACTCCATGGACACGGAATCAAATGGTACTTTATTTTACTCTTGAAGTTGCTGACAGTTACGGACAAGGACGTACGCAGAGGGGGGGGATTCGTCCCCTGAAATTCAGATAGTTTTTGTGAGAGTAGTATCATTTTTGGCAAAATTACATGCACTTTACGTAAATTTCACACCCAGACAGACCTCGAACTGCCCGTCAAAGGCGCTGGACCCCACCGAAACCACCTTCTGGGTACGTGCTTGACTGTGGATTTGACATCGCGCTTATGGAATGTGTTTTTGAAGCTTGCCCTGTGTGGCTATTGTGATTCTCCCTTCTCTTTTACTCATTTTGTGGAAAACCCTCACTTACCTTTGTGAAAACAAATAGGGCCACGGCACCAGTTTTCGGCCACTAAAGTCTTAAAAGTAAATAAATAAGGCGTCGTCTAATGTTTGACTCGCGCTCAGCTCATGTTTCTTGTCAATCGTTTCGATGAAAAGATGTACTCTGCGTTCTCATTAGCTGTTTCAAATTTTGAGCCTCAGCTATTCAGTGATGAAGTTGTGAACACACAAATTGAGCCTCCATTGTGTGCATCGTTAGTAGGAAGAGAAAGTTCAAGTATGAATCTGTGAATTAAAAAAAATAAATAATATACTCGTATAATCATAGATAAAAATACACACGTTGAAAGAGGAAACATTTGTAATCACAGCAGGAACAAATTTAAATATATTTGTTGAATACTTTGGCACTCCGTGGCTGGATTACTGGTTCAAAGATTTGGCGTGAAGCCAGTAAATGGCCATTATGGCTGTTAACTGGACCCAATGTTAATTACGTATGGCACCAGTTTCCGGCCACCGGCAAAAAGTACAGTAGAGTGGGGCAAAGTAGACCAGTTTCCAACTTTCAATCGTTTTTTCTAACTTTAATGAGTTGTTTTATATCATGATGATGAGTGTTCAGCCTGAAGGTTCCATGCAGGTAAACCGATGGTGGTTTTCCATTGCCTTCCACCGGATAAAGATGATGTTATAAGGACGGAACTTATACTTTAATGTGAGCGTAACCATCTGTGTTCCAAACAGGAATCGACCCCAGGTCCCATTGATTACATTAATGTGAGTCTTAACACTGATCCAGGGATTCTGTCAGGGTTTTCAGATTGGGGTGTGTAAAGTCAAAATTAGGAGGGTGCAAGTGTAGTTTTGGATGGTTCCTATCGATTTTTGACCGCAAAAAAAAGTCTCGAGGATTTGGGGGATGACGATCCCCACAGGGGAGGGTCTGGCGGAATCACTGCACTGACCCTGATAGGCCTAGAAGTATCCCTAGTACTGCCTGCCGTACGTAACGAAGGCATTTTTTATTTTACAGCATTAAAAGGTGCATGTTTTTCTTGACATTTTTGCATGCTTGTAATACTTACGAGCGCTGTTTTCGTTTGTTAGAACAGTTAACAAACACAATTTAATATGTTTTGCATTCCTAGAATGTGGGCTCTTTTGTTAGATTTTCTGTTATTTATGTTAAACGTTCAGAGTAACTCTGACTTGTGTGGCCGGAAACTGGGACTTACCAGGCAGTTACTGGTGTTTTTTGCTTTATGCTCATATTTATATTTCTTACGGTTTACAAATATCTTTTTCCTTTTATGCAGCAGTAATTCACGAAGTCCAACGTATGCATTTACTTAACTGTTTTCCTTCTTCATATTTACACACCACGAGTCAGAATATTGCTTAAGTTGCTGGAAACTGGTGCCGTGACCCTACTGGCCTATATCTGCCAAACAATTTGTTACACGCAGGAGTGGCTTTGCAGTCAGGTATGTTCAAACCGAAACTGTGGGAGCCATTGCAGCGCCTGTCCCCCACTTGCTCCAAAGTTTAACGCGGCCTTATACTGTCGAATTACTTTGCAGGCATTATCAGTATCGGGGTACTAATATATATACGAAGTCTTATAAAAAAAATCCTGTTCGAACCGAAAACCTTTCCTTGTCAGAAATGCTGCAAAGCAACACATTCGTCCAGACGTACGTACAAAATAACTAAAGACATAATGAAATAAGTTTAAAGCACTCAAAGAATCATAATAGCCCTAATAAACTACTGCATGTGTGTTAATTTTTCTGGTTATGTCTTGTGCAATGTGCTCCTTTCTTCAGTTCAAGGTACATGATGGCATACTGAAACTGTTACATGTAGATTGGAAATTTATGTCATAGAAAAACTGATCTAATTCTCTTGTATGCGGTTATTATTACATATGAAAGAAAACCATCGAGCTCTACATAAACTATACTGGAGTAACTACTTAGTGTTGAAAGATAGACACCAGAGAAAATATTTAAACTCGTTTGTCCACTTCCAGTCTAATCCAATGTGAACCAAATTTTCAGTTCTAACTCAGTTTTATACGCTTGATATCGCTGTGTTGTCCGTTTTTTTATTCAAGTCTTAATTCCTGAGTTATTCATGTAAGAGTATACCGCACTCTGCATATAATAGAAAATACTGCAAATAATATTTACGTTTTTTGCAAGAATTAAGACATAAATGAAAAAACGGACCACACAGCGATATCAAGCGTAGAAAACTGAGTTGGAATCGAAAATTTGGTCCATATTGGTTTAGACTGGAAGTGGACAAACGAGATTAAGTTTCCTCTCCGCTCCCTAGCTTCACATATTCATGAAATTTTCAATGGCTGCAGTCAGTCCAGTATCGTATTAATGGAGGTCGATGAAGAAAACAACTACGGTAACGACGCTATAAAACAATGCTCTGAAAAAGTTAATTTTTAACTATCGATTATTTTTATTAACACACAGCCACCTGAATACAAGAAAACCACGAAGCAGAAACACAAGACTGTTCCAAGGTACAACAGTCTCCCCATACTCATAAAAATTATAACCAAATTTCTTTACTTCTAACAGGATTCGAAAAAGTCCAAAACTCACATTTTGTGCAGAATCACGCCAAGAATATATGCAAAAGAGGGCACTTCAGTGTTTAATGTGAAAGTTACTATGCTGTTCAGTAAGTTGCGATTTTGGTTATCCGTGTTTAATAATGTATCTCATGAAGAGAATTGTGTTTTATTTAAATAGTCCCTGTTTAAGTTGAGGGTGGAGTTTGGGCACGTAAAGGTGAATTTAATGTAGTTTATTACGTTACTATGTTGCGTAAGTTTGGGACTCTCTTTATTTTGATTCAATACATTATCTAAAAATAGAAGACACATTTTACTTAAGACAGAAATTTAGAATAGCTCTATCTGTATTAAGAGGGGATATTTAGTTTTGATTGCTTAGGAATATTTTTTCACGTTCTTGTCGGCGTAAATCAGACTTAACAATGTGCGTTTAGATTCATGTAAATGTTTAGGCAAATCTAGTAGGTCTTTTTTTTTTTGACATAATAAATCGATTTTTGCATATGTATATCCCACCCTTAACATGGTTCCTCTCTATCCTTAAGCAGCACGTGCTGTGGAACCTTCTGCGCCTGCTCCGTCCGTCTGTCGAAAGGAATGTGTCGTTGGAAAGGTCTTGGCAAGACTAGCTGACACTCGTATCATTCTTCCAGTTTGCAGGGACTGATCTCTAGTTTCGGGGGAGAATTCAACTTTAGAACAAATAGGGCTAGGTTACTTTGGGCCAGTAAATAACTAATACTGACTATTGATATATTGGACATCATGCATTTTAAATCACTATAGAAACGAGACTGTCACTGTTCCTGACCAGCGTTGCCAATTGGCGGGCAATTACCCGATTTTCAGGTAATTCTATGAGCTGAGGATATTTTGGAGGGTACTGTAAAGATCGGGTATTTTTCGGGCAATTAGAAAAAAAATATATTACTTAATGTCTACCTCACGTAATGCTTTACCCAGTAAATACAATTCACGGCTGGGTGCTATTTCATATCACAGATTTCTGTGTATGAATATAGGGTAGTGTTAAAAGCATTCTTTGTTAAAACAAGGGAAAGAAAACTCGGGGTTCTCTTAGACACACAAAATGACATAGCGCCACCAAGTGAGTTCGGGAAACAACTAAGTATTAAACTTGAGAAAAGAGGACACAGGTGTTCCAACAGGACCTTCCCTTTCATTTTGCAACCTAAAGGGGGAATCCGAATGTTCAATAAAGCTAGTCGAAAATACTAAATACCAACATATTTTTAAATAATTCAGATTGGTCTAGTAGAAATGGCTGGGCGTCTATTCTGGGACAAATCTTTTACGAAACTATTTAAGGATAATCTAAAGCAACCATCTCCAACAAAAGATGGCAGCACTATCTCCGTAAATGTGTAATTTATTCTTATCGTTTCTCGCTGCTCCTACATGTTCAAGCCTAGAGAGTTCAAACTTTCAGTGAAAAGTTCATAACCAATTCAAGAGCATGATCGATGCCGATTTTCTATTTTCGTTTTCCTTCATTGTTGTGAATATTGAAACCTATAACAATGAAGCTCTTTCAACAATGAGCAAAAAAGAAAATTAAAAATCGATCATGCTCTTGAATTGCCTATAGCAATGAAATTTCGTGTAACAGTGAAAATACATTATCACGAAGAACGGTAGTTCTTCGAGTGACGCTAAGCAACGAGTCTGTTAGCGGCACCCACATATATACAGCTAATTTCGGATCTAGCAAACTATAAGCCCGATTTTGATGCTTGAACTTGCATTTGAAAGATCTTTGCCATCCTGAGAGAGAGAGAGAGAGAGAGAGAAAAGCAGGACCCCTAGGGCGGTTTGAAAAAATATTCAGAATTTCACATTTCTGGTGATAGCACTTACCACAGATCATATAGGCGGCCGAAGCTTGCGGAATCGTAACTTACGCTTCAATACTTTTCAAACGGTGTATCACACGTCAAAATCAGTGAAGGCGTTCAACAGTTATAATCTTTTTAGCCCAATCAAAGAATTTTCACAAATGATAGAAAAGGGCCTGCATCATTCTGTCTGTCTTTTTGCTTTAGCCCAAAGTGGTTGGTACCGGTTTTTTTTTTTGGGGGGGGGGGGGTAATTGTGGGCCCCAACAAGTTGGAATAAATCGAAGCTTATTTTGTTGATTGGAGTAACCGTTTTCGAGATACGGCCCAAATTCGGCCTTTCGTATGAAGACTATGCACTTTTTTTTTAATAGGCAGCCTTACAAAATAAGTGATAGTATAAAAACACCTTCAAGGTAAAGACAAGATTGACGCAAGAATTCTATTCACAAAAGAAGGGATATCCATTTGCTAGTTACTTTCTTTATATCACTATGGTGGAAGAATACTAAATCTCCTAATTTTATTACAAAGGGAACACTTTCGTCATAGTGATACAAAGAAAGTAACTCGCAAGATTGATATCCCTGCTTTTGTGAGTAGAATTTTTGCGTCACTCTTGTCTTTACCCAGAAGGATTTTTATACTGATTAATAGAGAACGGATTTTTATGATGAAAATTTTAGGAAAATATGAAATTGAAAACGCCAAAATATGAAAAATTCTTTATATATATATATACTGTATATATACAAATTTCAACTAAAATAAAATGATTTAGTCACAGATTTTCCTTCGGATACAATGTACAGTCAGTGCACATCCTATCTCCTACTTTTTTGCAGTAAATTACCAGAAGTTTCTGCATATTATCTTGAATCCAATATGGTCTCCCGAAAGTAATTCCAATCAAATCTTTCAAATTCTCACCTACTTTACGTTGACCGATTGAGTAAAAATTTTGCACACGTGTGTACAACCGATGGCAATACATTTATTTGATCGAAATGCCCCAAAGTTGCCATGTTGATATCCAATATGGCTGGCCAAATGCCATTTTCCAATCCGCTAAGTGATACAAAAACAAAATTTGGTATGTATCAGCATTCACTAGTAGCTTACGAAGCTCTTACAAAATGTTCAAATAGTCGCCATGGTTAGAAACTTATTTTTACCATTTAGTGCAATATATACTACCTCTTTCGAACAGTAGGTGCACAAAACTATTTTCCCATCTGTACGGTAACATTTTAATTCTGAGCACCAATCTCGAATTCCAGTCTTTGGCATCTTGCTATCACCATACAATGCTCCACGTCCTGCTCTCAAATCACTAGAGTAACCACAAACAATGACACACAGCAACTGATGGACAGAGAAATTCCACTCACTAACTCCCTCCCAAACTTTCCCAAGGGTTTGAACCTCAACAATCGCTGAAGATAAACATAGAATTATAGCCTAAGGCAACACCCTTTGGCAGCATTTTTTTTTTCAGAAATGCATAGAAAAGTCCCGTAAAAAAATTCTTGGCGTTCCCACTAAGATTTTTATGTAAGTAAGACAATTTCGGAATAAAACAAAAATATGAAGAATTTGGTAAAATATGAAGTTTTGGTCAAAATATTATGAAATTTTTTCTCATGCCCAATGGAGTCTATGCCTATCCAAACATATAGATCTCAAGTTTTGTCGCTCTTCAATAAAAAATAGAGAATATGAAATTTCATAAAAATCCGTTCTCTACTGATTAAACATATACGGAGGTAGTGCTGCCATCTTTTGTTGGAGATTGTTGCTTTCGATTATCCTTAAAGAACTTTTTTTTCACAAGGCGTAACACTTCTTCCTCCTTCTTCAGACAGTACTATACAACATAGAAGATTATGTATACTTACGCTTTAGTTTCTTTTTGTGTTATAATATAATCAGCTTCGTCTGAAAGATGTGTTTTTTATATAAGGGTACGTACCCAGAAGTTGGTTTCTGGGGAAGGGTTCCAGCACCATCGAGGGGGCCGAAGTTAAACTGGGTGTGAAATTTATGTAAAATTCATATAGTTTTGCCAAAAATGAAACTAATTTTACAAAAATCTTAATCTCAAAAATCCCGAACCCCAGAATACTCCTCTGCGTATGTCCAAGTCCGTATTATTATTATAACTATTTTAAATATATAGAATATTTCTATGTTCTATTGGAAGTGATGACACACACACACACACACACAAAAAAAAAAAGCGTAGTAATTGATTCTTGAATTTACATTCATGTCAAAAACAACAACTAATTTTAGACCATTATTCATTTGTGAAAATCGGGTGGTGTTTGTGATGCTGGGTGGTAATCTATTAGGTGGACATTGGCAACCATGTTCGGAACAGGAACCAGAGCAGAAAGGGGTAAGCAAAATGAATAGGTTCGGCATGAGGTAACTGCCACGTGACGCTGCAATTGTCAGGCAATAAAGGCAAGACGTTTTTTAGTCCTTGTGCAGACAAGTTGTTGGTATAAAATGTGGGGACCAGATGAAACTTCCAGCACTTGTACACTGGCATGTATAGAGCACGAAAATACGTAATAGACATTCCAAAAATGTAGCTATCCAAAATGGCGGCCAACGCTATTTATTAAAATCAACGTATCTCGGCTCTGGGTTATCCGGTGTCGATTATTTGTTTTTTAAATGAAAGATAATTTCATTGGCTACATTTTTGTTTATGAGCAATATTTTCGTAAATCTAGTAGTTTTTCAGTTAAATGTAAAAAAAAAGTTTCATTTTAGCCTAAAATATTTTCTTATTTAATATTTTACTTTGAAATGACTGGTTTTAGATAAACCTGTCCTTACACAAAATATAGCTAGTAACTCAGACTTTAATTATATATATATTTTTAAAAAAATCAATTAAATCCGACAAGTATAACCCGAGATATGGACAACTGTTTGAAAATTTCTGCAATTGGAGGCAGTAATGCGTGTAGAAGCTACATGAAGTTTTGGTATAAAATGCGGGGAACAAATGAAACTTTCAGCTCTTGAACACTTGTCCACGAAGAGCACGAATATGGGTGATAGACATCACAAAACGGTAGTTATTTAAAATGGCGGCCATCGCCAATTTTCAATGTTACGAGATTTCAATGGTTCCTTTTTTTTAAAATGAAAGTTCATTTCTTTGCCTTCAATTTTTAAGAGCAATATTTTCATAACTATAATAGAGATTTTTTGTTAAATTTAAAAATGTGCATTTAACCTATTTTTTTTTAAATATTTACTTAGGTACATTAAGTTTATTTCGTGAAATTAAAAAATAACAAAAAATGTTCATTCTCTTATTTAAGGTCTTATTAGGGAACTATATTTTTAAAGATAAATACTTATTTTAAAAATGCTGCTGGGTCGCGGTGGGTCAATGGTTTAGCGCTCACCTCTGATGCTAGGGGTGGTCGGTTCGACCCCTGCTCCTGCTATATGGACTTTGTGGTGGATTAACACCGTATCCGTGGCTTTTCTCGGGGTTCTCCCGTTTCCTCCCAGTTTCTTTATTCCACCAATTCATCTCATCATCCATCCTGTCTGACCCAAAGTTGCCTAAAGGCCTTAAAATTAAATTCAAAAGATGCTTCTTCTAATATGATATATACTTTTATTTGAAGAAACGGGCTACTACTAATAAAAAGTTTGGTTTTCTGTTGTACTGTACAAATAGGTTAAGGCAAGTAAATGCATTGTGAAAGGTGTTAGAAACTAACTGAAAATACTTGATATTGGCCAAAGTGTCTCAGTAATTTATTAAGAAGTAGCATCAGCTGAAATAAGATTCCATTCAGGTCAGGCTGTGACAGCGTAAATGCATTTGCAGGACAAAGAAAGATCAAAAGGTTTTCTGGAACAGCACAAAATACGTCACAACATTCAGAAGCCTAGGAATCGAGTGAACTGTTCCAGATGAGTTATCCAAGACAATCGAAAAGATTACTTGTGACACGTATTCCAAGAAAATAGGAATTGGAAGTGCCAATGAGCTGCGATAAAATTATTTACATCCAAAGGCGGGTGAAGTCGATACATTGGAACGCGCAAATTTCCAGATAGAGATTTAGATACGAAGACTGGGAAAATACTCTTAAGTATACCAGAGGTGAAGGACATGAATGGAGAAAGGACAGCGAACGAAAGCTATGCATCAATTGGATCGACGGAGCATCTGCACCAGAAACTGTTGGACTTGCCATCCTGCGTTACAATTGTTAAAGAAATATGCAGTAATTGCTCTGGTTCAGATTATGGGTTAGCATATTATTGCTCTTCACTTCAAATAAAAGCAGTGTTTTTTGCAAAAGCATTTGTTTATCTAAAAATAATAGTTTTCTAACATAAATTTAAACAATATGCATAAAATTTTGTTTTTCCTTTTTTGAAAAGAAATTTTCGCCTAAACCTAAAATCTGCCTGTCAAATATTAAATAAAAATGATTTCGGCTAAAATTCACTTTTAAATTTAACTGAAAATATATATATTAGCAAAAAATTATCTTTCATTTTAAAAAGGAACCATCGAAATCGGATAACTCTGAGCCGAGACATGCGATGTTGATATACAGGGGTTGGACAAAAAAATCTAAAAACACGTCACAGGACACGTAAGTTTGGCCCGCCACTGCAGGCGCGGTGCATCAGGTTAGGCAGGTGAGGCCAGGCCTCACCTATGTATCTCCACAAAAATATAAATATATGCAAATACTTGTTCCTGTTCTCAAAACAAATTAATTACTTTTCACGCTACAAACAAAGCTTGGTCACGTGCACGAAGCAGCCTTCAGTATACCTAGATTCCAAAGTGTGAAGTAAATTCCTACTTACAACCCGAGGAATGCAATCGAGCGCTCCAGTATGTTCCAACTCAGCTCAATGGTCATACACACGGCTGATTTCCCAGAAACTCCTGCAGCTGAGGCCTCCTCTGAGCGGTTTCTCACTGGTTACCATGGCAACGACTCGTAACAACAGATATCAAGCTTTGCGTTTGTTAACGGGAACTGAGGCCACTTTGTAGTTATTTCTCACTTTCCAAAACGCGTCTTCTACTGTTTGAAGCTGTTGTTTATTATAGGTCTGCTCCTTGAAGTCACTTCGCTAGCGACGCAGGATGGCCAGAAATATTATATTTATCGTATCGCACATGTTGCTTTA